>APFE031605214.1:0-21093 GCA_000404065.3 Pinus taeda | reverse complement strand
ACTTGGATCAAAGGAGCGAAGGCATCTCCAAACTTGCGTTGGACATGAGGTAGGCCTTAAACACATTTGTTTGCCATTATTTATAAAGCGCATTTAGAGAGAGATAGTGTCTGGTTGGTTTTTTTGTCATTAGGTCTTGATTATATTCTAGGAAGGTCTATCTTGTCCGCAAGATTGACTCATTCCACGTGACAAATGCCTTTTAAAATTTCCTTAGCCATAATAAACCAAATGAACACCCACACTAGGATGTCTTGCCCAACATTTAGCTTGGAATAAGTGTCCCATCAACTATGCTTATTATTTTTCCTTTATTAACTTTTATTACATGGAATTTTCACCAGGGCTATTACAAACCCCCCCCCTGGGGGAGACCATCCTCGGTGTTCAACCACACCTATACTTCAGAAAAATCATTGAAAAGAAGATGTACTTCCCATGGATATTTATAACATAGCTCGATGTAGTATTTACAATAATCATCTTGCTGAAAATAAAACCAACATGACAACTATAATGACATGACACCCATTGTTAGGTCCCTATACTACTAGTGTAACCCCTTATTGTTATTAGTACAACCCCCTTATTATATTGTTGTGCCCATGTAGTCCCCATATTGTTATTATTGTGCCCCATAGAAGCCCACTATTTTTATTATTGTGCCCTTATATTATTATTGTTATGTCGGCTCTGATTATATTATGACCCCTTAAACGCCTATATATATAAAGGAGGTCTTGTCATTTGTATCATCCAAGAATTGTTCATTTGTGTAATGTAAAGGAGGATGCCCCCTCGAAGAGGCTTATTTCTAAGGCATTGATCTATCTTTTCTATCTTTTTGTGAGCTGGTTTCATAACATTTGGTATCAAAGCTTTGGATTCTAGGGTTTCACAGCCCCAAACAGGTCATCGTGGAATTTGTGCTATAACGTTTTTACTGTGACGTTTCAGATGCTAAATAGAAAAGCCATTTGGGTTGAAATCGTTTTGAACCTTGGGTCCAAATTTCGGATCTTTTCGCGCTATATTTGCGGAGATATGATCTAAGGAAGTTGGCCTTTTTCCAAACTCCATAATTACATTCTAAATAGGTGACCTGGGGAAAATCGTCATAACTGTCTCTCTAAGCATCAGATTGAAATTTCAACAGCATTTACAGAAAAAAGACAGACTATAGTTTCCTGTGTGTAATTTTCAGATCCGAAGGTCGAAACAGTGACACGTGGCTCTTCCTACAATTTCACTCTTCTGAAAAGATATATAATAAGGTCATATTGGGTATTGTGCAAAATAACTCTTTCTTGGAGATTCCAATTTCGATAAGACTTGTGGCATTAGAAAGAAGACACAAAGGAGTACTGCAAGTCAGAATTTCAGAACTGGAAGATCTGAAATTACAGAGCTATAGTTGTTTCAAGATCGAGCTCTTAAAATCAAGAAAAGGCGATATGAGGAAGTTTGATGGCAAGGATTCCGTAAATTGGATACTACAGATGGATAAATATTTTGATCTACATGGTGTACCAATGTTACAAAAGGTATGTATTGCATCTTCATATTTAGAACAAGATCAATTTTTATGGTATAAATGGCTTTGTTCTCGTAAACAAATTGTTAAGTGGTCAATTTTCATGGAGGAAATGATAGCACATTATGAGGATACAAAGAGCAACACCTTCTTTAGAGCAAAACCACAAAAATTGGAAGAAAAAAGAGAGAAAAAGCTTTTTTACAAAGCACAAAGAAAAATTATGGCAACAAGGAAGTCTACCCCTCACTGTTGGGTGTGGAGCATGATTGTTCAGAGGTATTTGTTTCAGCCGGATGTATACCCTAGGAAGTTTGTATACCCCTCCACCTAGGGGGTGTGGGGGGACTTGTCCTCCCCCCCAGCGGGGGTCGAGGGGGCTGATGCCCCCCCGGTTAGGGGGTCCAGGGGCTAGTAGTCCCCCGACGGGGGTTTGGGGGTAGCGCCCTTGAAGCTAAAAATAGATTTAAAATTTCCTTGTGAAAGTATAGTAATTTCTAGTCAATCTAGGCCGTTCCTTAGGTGGATGATCTGACGGTAGAAATTATGTTTAGTTTAGGGTTTCTTGCCCTAGAAGGCAACCCCTCTCTTTGTATGAGGGCATTGTATTTGAGGTTGTGTAATAGATGTGTATTCTCTGAGCGAGAAGCAGAGAGGTGAGACTGTGAGAGAAAACAGAGGATATTACAGTGGCTTTGTTGTAGGTTGCGTCTCTTCATTTTGCTGGATAATAGAAAGGAAGGATTGGCTGTTTGGGTTGGACGTAGCCCGAACTAGGTGAACCACGTATATCTTTGTCTCTCTTGTTTTATGCATTTTCTATGTTTAAATTTCTGCAATATTTTGTGTTCCATTGCTCTGTAATATATAATTTTCTAACAATTGGTATCAGCGTTGAAGGTCTACTTGGATGATAAACTCACAGGAAAGAAGGCTTCCTCGTTCGAGTGGGAGAAATGGTGGAAGATGGTAAGTTTAAGGACGAGAAATTTAACGGCAAAAACTTCTCGTTGTGGAAGATGCAGATGGAAGATTATCTGTATCAAAAAGATCTATACCTACCATTGGGCAGAAAAACAAAGACATCAACGGATATGACAGATGAAGAACGAAACCTTCTCGATAGAAAGGCACTTGAAATAGTATGGTTGTACCTTGTAGCATCAGTCGCCTTCAACATTTCGAAGGAAACAATGACAGAGGGTTTGATTAAGGCTTTGGAGAAACTATATGAAGAACCCTCAGCCTCAAACAAGGTATTTCCTATGAAACAATTATTTAATATGAAGATGTTGGAAAGTGGATCTGTTGCATACCATTTAAATGATTTTAATACTGTTACAAGTCAGTTATGTTCTGTAGGGGTAAACTTTGATGATGAAGTTAGAGCTCTGTTATTCTTGTGCTTATTACCAGAAAGTTGGAATGGTTTAGTAATGGACATTAGTAACTCTGTTTCTGGATCTAGTACTTTAAAGTTTGATGATGTTGTCGGTGCTATCCTTAGTGAGGAAATGCAATGGAAAAGAACTGGTGAGACATCGGGTAACGCTTTGAGTGCATATTCTAGGGGAAGAAAAATGGAAAGAGGAAAGAGCTCAGGTTATCACAGTAAATCAAGGAAAGGTAGATCCAAGTCTAGATCGGGGATAGTGTGCTGGAAATGTGGAAAGAAAGGACACCTAAAGAAAGATTGTAGATATCGGAAGGGAAAAGAATGAGATGCACAACAAGAAAACAATCATGAAACAAATGTGACAGCTGAGGTGTTACAAGACGCTTTGATTCTTTCTTTAGAAAATATTACTGATTCCTGGGTGGTAGATTTAGGGGTCTCATTCCATGCCACACCTGATAAGAAATATTTTCATGACTATGTTCAAGGAAATTTTTGACAATTTCATTTGGGTGATGATAAACCCTGTAAAACTGTTGGAATGGGTAAGGTTCTTGTAAAATAGCAGAATGGAAATCAATGGCTACTAAAGGAGGTAAGGCATGTTCCAGATCTAAAGAAAAATCTGATTTCAACAAGCCAGTTAGGTAGTGAAAGTTCTGTGACAACTTTCACAGATAAAGCTTAGAAGGTCACCAAAGGAGCCATGGTAATAGAAAAAGGTGAAAAGGTTGGTACATTGTATTTATGGAATGATAGTTCTAACTATATTAATGCTTTAACTTAAAAAGGAGCAGATGCAACATTATGGCATTATACGCTCAGACACATGAGTGAAAAGGGGATGAAGATTCTTCACTTAAGAAATTTGTTCCCAGGTTTGAAGAATGTTGATTTGGACTTCTGTGAGAATTGCATTTATGGAAAATAGAAGAGAGCCAAATTTCTCAGAGTTGGGAAAGAAAATAAGAGAAAAAAATTAGAGCTTATGCATATAGATGTAGGGGACTTGCTCAGGTATCATCTCTTATTGGCTCTCATTATTATGTTACTTTTATTGATGATACAACTAGAAAAACTTGGATTTATTGTATTAAGAATAAATTTTATGTATTTGATACTTTCAAGAAATGGAAAGCTTTGGTTGAGATTGAGACAGGAAAGAAATTGAGATGTCTTAGATCAGGCAATGGAGGTGAATATTGCAGCAAATAGTTTGATAGGTATTGTTCAGAGCATGGAATTCAAAGAGAGAATATAGTTCCAAGAACACCATAAGAAAATGGTGTGTCAGAAAGGATGAACAGAACAATCATGGAGCGTGCAAGGTGCATGAGATTGCATGCATGTTTGCCTTTACAATTTTGGCCAGATGCTATAGATATTGTTGTTTATCCAATAAACATAGGGCCTTCAAGTTCCTTGGATGGTGGTGCTCCAGAGGAAGCATAAACAGAGAAAAAGGTAAACTACTCCTAAAGCCTTTTCGTTGTGAGGCCTTTGTCCATATTGATAAAGAAAATAGAACAAAGCTTGAGGCAAAGTCAAAGAAATGTACCTTTATTGGATATGGTGTTAATGATTTTGGTTTTCACTTATATGATTATGAAAATCAAAAAATCATTAGGAGCAGAGATGTAATATTCAATGAAAATGTCTTGTATAAGAATCAGTTGCAGGAAAAGAAACAGGAAAAAGAAAACAAGGACTACACAATTCTTGATGAAATCACTAAAAAAGTAAAGGTGCCTGAAAATAATAATAATCAAGAGCCACAACGAAAACAACCACCACAACAGCAAAAGGCACCCCAAACACCTGAAAGTGGTATTAGAAGATCTACCAGAATAAGTATACCCCTTGAACGATACTCTCCTTCATTATATTATTTATTGTTGACTCATTCTGGTGAACCCGAATGTTATGAAGAAGCTATGTAGGTTGAAAGCAGGAAGAAGTGGGAGCTAGCCATGGAAGAAGAGATGGACTCCTTAATGCATAACTAGACTTGGGACTTAGTCAGGTTGCCTGCAGGCAAAACTACATTGCAAAATAAATAGGTTTACAGGCTGAAGGAAGAAGATGGAGGAAAACAGAGGTACAAAGCTAAACTTGTGGTGAAGGGGTTTGCACAAAAGAAAGGTATTGATTTTCATGAAATATTTTCTCCTGTTGTTAAAATGACTTAAATTAGAACTATTTTAAGTCTAGTAGCAGTTGAAGATTTGCATCTTAAGCACTTAGATGTAAAGACAACCTTTCTCCATGGGGATTTGGAGGAAGAGATATATATGCAGTAGCCACAAGGATATGAAGTGAAAGGGAAGGAGAAACTAGTGTGCAGGTTTAAGAAGAGCTTGTATGGCTTAAAACAAGCTCCAAGGTAGTGGTATCTAAAATTTGACAAGGTTATGTCTGAACAAGGTTATACTAGATGTCACTCTAATCATTGTGTTTATTTGAAAAAGAAAAATGATGGCAGCTATATTATATTGTGTGGTATTTAAAATTTCACAAGTTTATGTCTGAACAAGGTTATACTGGATGTCACTCTAATCATTGTGTTTATTTGAAAAAGAAAAATGATGGAAACTATATTATATTGTTATTGTATGTAGATGACATGCTTGTTGCAGGGTCTAACATGCAGGAACTAAATGTGCTCAAAAGAAAATTGGCAAATTTATTTGCAATGAAGGATTTGGGAGCTGGAAAACAAATCCTTAGTAAGAGAATAACTAGAGACAGAAAAAATTGTAAATTAACATTGTCTCAGAATGAGTACATAGAAAAGGTGTTGAAAATATCTAATATGCACAATGAAAAACCAGTTAGTACACCTTTAGCTAGCCATTTTAAACTTAGTAAGGAAATGTGCCCAAAAACCCAAGAAGACATGGATTATATGTCTAAAGTTCCATATGCATCAGTAGTTGGAAGCTTAATGTATGCAATGGTCTACACAAGGCCTGATATTGCACATGCAGTGGGGGTTGTAAGCAGGTACATGAAAAATCCTGGAAAGGAACATTGGATGGCAGTGAAATGGATTCTCAGATATTTGAAAGGTACCACAAATCAAGCATTATGCTTTGTTGGTTCAAACATTTCTCTACAGGGATATGTTGATGCAGATATGGCAGGTGACATAGATAACAAGAGGAGCACTACAAGATATGTATTCATTGTAGGTGGAATAGATATAAGTTGGGTTTCAAAAATACAAAGTGTTGTTGCACTTTCAACAACATAATTAGAGTATGTTGTTGCTACAGAGGCTAGTAAAGAAATGATTTGGTTACAAAGGTTTATGGATGAATTAAGGAACATGATATGGGCACATTATACAGTGATAGACAAAGTGCCATTCATCTTGAAAAGAACTCAACGTTTCATTTCAGGACTAAACACATATAGCTCAAGTACCATTTCATACGATCAGTGTCGGAAGATGGAGAGTTGAAGCTGGAAAAGATACACACTAGCTAGAATCCTGCAGATATGCTAACAAAAGTTGTATCTAGGGAGAAACTGAGAATATGCTCAATTTCAGTTGGTCTTCAAGGATGATGATGAAGATGAGAAACAGCCAGTTCCAAAGAGGAGTAATTTTCCAACAAATGAAGCAATGATGGAGTTGCTACGATCATTCTCCAAGTGGGAGATTATTGGGTGTGGAGCATGATTTTTCATAGGCCTTTATTTCAGTCGGATGTATACCCCAGGAATTTTATACACCCCTCCACTGAGGGGGTATGGGGGGGACTTGTCCACCCCCGCGGGGGTTTGGGGGGGATGATCCCCCCTTGCTAGGGGGTACAGGGGCCAACGGTCACCCGACGGAGGTTTAAGGGGTAGCGCCCCCGAAGCTAAAAACAAATGTAAAATTGCCTTGTAAAAGTATAGTAATTTCTAGTCAATCTGGGCAATTCATTAGGCATATGATTTAACGGTAGAACTTATGTTTAGTTTATGGGTTTTTTCCCTAGAAGGAAACCCCTCTCTTTGTATGAGGGCATTGTATTTGAGGATGTGTAATAGATGTGTATTTTTTGAGCGAGAAGCAGAGAGGTGAGACTGTCAGAGAAAACAGAGGATATTACAGCGGATCTGTTGTAGGTTGTGTCTCTTCATTTTGCTGGATAATGGAAAGGAAGGACTGGTTGTTCGGGGTGGACGTAGCCCAAATTGGGTGAACCACGTATATTTGTGTCTCTCTTGTTTTATGCATTTTCTATGTTTATATTTCTGCAATATTTTATGTGTTCCATTGCTCTATAATATATAATTTTCTAACACTCACAACTATAAATATGGAAGTGTTGTTTCTCCTAGCCTTCCACAACCTACAAAAGTTACACCACAACAATTGGAAGAAAAAAGAAAAAAAGGGCTTTGTTACAATTGTGATAGCAAATGCATTAAAGCTCATAAGTGTACTAAGAAGAAATTATTTTGCATATAGTATGAAGAGGAGGAAGAAAAGGATCAAGAAACATCAAAAGAAGAGGATATACGCCAAGACCCAACCCCATAGAAAGAAGAAATGAACCCGACCATATCTTGTAAAGAATTGGCAAGAATTACCACTCCTCAAACTCTCAAGATAGAAGGACATATCAAGAAGAAAAAGGTTCAAGAAGTGAAAGATCACATCGAGAAAGAAGAAATGAATCCAACCATGTCTTGTAATGCATTGGACGGAATTACCACTCCTCAAACTATGAAGATAAAAGGACATATCAAGAAGAAAAATGTACAAGAAGTGAATGATCACATCAAGCATCAAGAAATGAATCTGACTATATCTTGTAAAGCATTGGAAGAAATTACGACTCCTCAAACTCTCAAGATAGAAGGACATATCAAGAAGAAAAAGGTTCAAGTAGTGAAATATCACATTGAGCATCAACAACAAGTTATGCAACTTTTAAAAGATAACACCACATTGGTGCCAAATCGAATGAAACAATAGGTAGATCAACATTGTAGTGAAAGAAGTTTTGATGTATGAGATTGGGTATTTTTATGGCTACATCTCAAGCAAGCTATTTATGAGAAGGAAATGTTGGCAATACTACATGCACTTAAGAAATGGTGACCTTACATAATGGGAAGAAAATTCAAGGTAAAAATGGATCATGATAGTCTTAAGTACTTTTCAGAACAAAGATTATCTTTAGAAGAATAGAAAAAATGGGTCACAAATATGTTCAGTTATGACTTTGAAATCATCAACAAAAAAGGGAAGGAAAATGGTGTTGCAAATGCACTCTCAAGAATGGATGAGGATGTCGAATAATTTTTATTTATTTCTATTATCCAACTAAATTGGATAAACAAAGCAAGGTATGAATGGAAGAAGGACGAAGAAGTGTGGCCACTCATTCAAAAGTTGCAGAAGATCCCAGTTCAAACAATATTGCTAGAACTTGACGAGGAAGGAAAAATCATATTGGAACTTGGAGTAGTCATAGAAACAAGAACCCGATAGCTACGAAATCAATCAATTTCAGAGTATTTCATCAAGTGGAAGAACTTACCCACTGAATATTCCACATGGGAGGACAAGAATTTTATACAGAAGCATCAAGAACTACTTAAGCGTTGAGGACAACACTTTTTGAAGGAGAGGGGCATGTTAGGTCCCTATACTACTAGTGTAACCCCTTATTGTTATTAGTACAACCCCTTATTATATTGTTGTGCCCATGTAGTCCCCATATTGTTATTATTGTGCCCCATAGAAGCCCACTATTTTTATTATTGTGCCCTTATATTATTATTGTTATGTTGGCTCTGATTATATTATGACCCCTTAGACTCCTATATATAGAAAGGAGGTCTTGTCATTTGTATCATCAAAGAATTGTTCATTTGTGTAATGTAAAGGAGGATGTCCCCTCGAAGAGGCTTATTTCTAAGGCATTGATCTATCTTTTCTATCTTTTTTTGAGCTGGTTTCATAACACCCATACCGCATATTAGAGCTTTATAACATATATTATGGTGCTATTTACATCCATGTGCATATGTACATATAGCAAAACATCATCAAACATGTAACCAAACATATACAAAGACATACCAAAACTTCTTTGCCTCAACTTGAAAACAATGAAGGATACATAGCTCACATCTGATCCGCCATCTCCCATGTAGCTTCCTCAGGCCCAAAGTGCTTCCACTACCACTGCACTTTAACCTGCTCAATTTCTCAATTCTGGAGCATGAGACCCTTCTCCTACAAATACATTGGGGCTTCAGCTATAATTCTCCATTTGGTTCCACCAGTAATACAAACCATTCAATCACATGATCAACATCCTTAACATACTTCTTAAGCAACGGAACATGGAAAACATCATGGACTTTCCCTGTCGAAGGTAGTGCAAGTTGATAGGCTACTTTCCTAATCCTATCAATAATACTGAAGGGTTCACCAAACTATTTTGCCATCTTGGCACATGATCCAATCTGTAAGGAGATCGTCTTTGGGTTAATGCGTAATTACACATGTTCCCGAATGCAAAACTCCTTTAACCACCTGTTTCGATATTCATAGATCTTCTTCCTATCATTTTTTTCCTTTAGATTCTTCTTTATAACCTAGATTTCCCATTCCAGGTCCACCAATATGTCTAATTCAATCTACACCTTGTTAACTAGATCACTCCAACTAATGGGAGTATTGTGATTCCACCCATACAATGCCTCAAACAAACTCATATTCAGAGATTCCTCATACCCAGTGTTGTAAGAAAATTCTACCAGTGGAAGATACTCTTTCCACTTTCACTTTTCATGCATCACGTACATCCTCAACATGTGCTTGAATATCCCATTGACCCTCTCAGTCTGTCCATTTGTCTGCAGATGATAAGTTGTGTTGAAGGCCAACTTTATGCCCAAACCTGCAAACATCTCCTTCCAAAACATGGAAGTTAACTTTACATCTATGTTTGACACAATATTCCTTGGAGCTCCATGCAGTTTGACCACATCTCTAATGAATACTTGTTCCACGTTGCCAAATGAGAATGTATACATCACTAGAATGAATTTCACAACCTTTGTCAACCTGTCTAGAACCACCATGATGGAATCATGTTGTCTCATTTTCCTCGACAAACTTGTGATAAATTCCATGGAAATTACCTCCCATTTCTATTCTGGAATCACAATTGGCTGTAGTAGTCCACTTGGATGCTTACACTCTATCTTCACACACTGAAAATCAAAACACCTAGCCACAAAATCTACTACATCCATCTTTAGATTCGTCCAATAATAAAATTTATTCACTACGGTCAATGTCTTCTAGTAGCCTGGGTGACTTGAATATGGTTTCAGAAGAAACTCCATGAAAGTCACCTTCTTGAGATCACTACTATCTGGCACATATATCATGTCCCTAAATATAACCAATCCATCTGTTGTAAGAAAATAGTCCACATACTATACACCTACACCTGTACCACTACCTGTACATGTACTTATACTACTACCTATACCTATACCTATACTTGTACTCTACTGCAACCTGTGCACAATCTCCATATACCTTACATCCTACTGACCTACTTGCAAGATCATATCATGTAATTATGTCCCATAAGAGCTCATAGCTACTAGGTGATTTACATGTACCTATCTGCTAAGAGATTTTGTGACCATGTTCTCCTTCCCTTTGATGTACCTGATCTTGAAGTCAAACTCACTTATCTTGGCCAACCATCTAGCTTGTTAGGAATTTAGATTTGGTTGGTGAAATAAATACCTCAATCAAATGTGATCACTCATCAGCACAAACCTCTTGCCAAGAAGATAGGGCTTCTACATCTATAATGCATGTATGGTTGTTGCTAACTCAAGATCATGTGTCAATTATTTTTGTTTGTGCTAGTTTAGTTTTTGTGACTCATAGCATACCATGTATCCATCCAAAATAAGGACTCCACCAAGTCCTCTCTTGCAAGAATTGTCACATAATATAAACACCTTGTCTGGATGGTGCATGTGTTAGCAACTGATTAAGCTACTCAAAGCTGGCCTCACACTCTTCTGTCCATTCAAACTTCTTACCTTTCCTCAGAAATTATGTAATAAGTATACGGAATATGCGAGCAGTTCCTGATGAACCTCCTATAATAGCCTCCCAGTCCCATCAAAGATCTCACCTCATCTACATTCCTGGGAGCTATCTGTTATCACAAAAGATTGATCATCTAACCATAATTTACTAGATGGATCGAAGTACACCATGTAGGGCTAGTTTTACCATACTAAAATTGTTTTCACTGTGAGAAAGAAATTACTTAATAAACCACATTTTTTAAGTCATTTATAATTAAACCCATGAATAATAATTAAATAAATCACTATTATTTAATTATCTTCTAGCAACAATTAATTAAAGCATTGTTTAATTAATATTCCTTGTCATATTTGACCGAGTTATGAGAAATAAATAGATAAACCATTAGTTATCTTATTTTTCTCTAGGAATAATTAATTAATCACTAATTAGTTATTATTCCTTGTCAAATTTGACTAAATCCCTTAGGAATAATTAAATAAATCAATATTTGTTTATTATTCCTTAACCATATTTCTGAAGATGATAAATAAATAATTTATTTGTTTATTATTTATAAATAAAATTTTAAATACTTTTTCCCTCCAAACTAGATATAATTAAATATTCCAAATGGTTAATTTTATTAAGGGGTTAGTAATATTTTATTATTGCTCATTATTCGAGGATAACATAATATTTTGTTATAAATAGAATGGTTTTACATTCAATCTTCACTTTTGATTATTATCATTGTCACACACCATCTTCTTTTCCATTTGAGTTCTCATTGAGCTCAAACATTATGTTTGTTGGGTTTTACATTTTATAGAGGATATAGAATCTACAAAAGCTGAAGACATTAAGGATACCCAAGAACCCATCCCATAGAGGGGGATTGGTAACATTATTTGTTCCCTTCACAGGTGTTGTTTAATAAAATATATTCTTTATATGATCCGTTAATGAAAAAGGTATTACAGACTTTATGTGAATTTGTTTATGTTACTTAGTGCAATGGATCGAAAAGATTGCAAATAACATAAACATAAACAAGTCGAAAACACATTCAAACACATCAACATAGCAAAATTTAATAAAGGAGTTCACCGGACTTTCTGGCTACGTCGCCTGGTCCTTTTGCTTCTAGTGCTGACCTCTTTATTTTGTCTTCAAAATGTTGTTACAGGTATGAGCTCAGAAACAGAGTCTCAATAACAAAATGGACCTCACCACTCCATTCAACTCGCAATTTCAAGTCAAATGAGTATAAAATCGACCATATTTATTGACACCTAATCCTTGTGATTGGGTGAATTTTATGTAAATAATTAAATTAGGAATGTGAACAGTCATCGGGAGATGAACTGAACAGTCACTCCCTATTATATATAACAAAGACCTACCTATGGAATAATATACAAATTAGTTTTTGTTTTGTGGAGTTACTGCCTGGCCTGACATGGTATCAGAGCCAACTCCATTTTTGCATAGTCTTGTAACTCCTTTCTGCATCTTGTCTTGCAATCTGTCCACTGCCCTCTGTGGAGTCTGCCCATTGCCCTCTCCACCTTCTGACATTATCTATGCCCTCTGTCATATGCATTTTTAAGTGAACTCCCTCTGTTTCAAGCAGTCGAAATACTAGTGGCTATCAAATATGCGACACCTTTAGTATTCTTGCTCTTAATTTTTTTTTTCTTCAGCTCATTGTCTCTCTATTTCTTGATTCACGTCAATATCCTCGTAAATATTGCACAACATATATTTTATAGCTTCCCTCTCATGAAATCATAGCCACCAAAATGCAGCATATATTTTATCGGTGCCCTCTCATGGAATCATAGCCACCAGAACGCAACATATATTGATCGCTATCCTGTTGTATACTAATCTGAGCAGAATTTTTCCTCTGACCCTCAGCAGAAACCGTAAGCTCCATCTACCTGCCAATGTCGGCGCTTCAAGCATGTGTCTCCTGGTTTTAACATTGTCCCATATGTTTTAACTATGTCCCATATTTTTTAATGTTGTCCCATATGTTTTAATGTTGTCCCATATTTTGTAACGATGTCCCATATGTTTTAACGTTGTCCCATATTTTTTAACGCTACCATATGTTTAACGCTGTCAAGCACTTTGGAAGGAAGTCTTGTTGCGTGGCCCCAAGAGCCATTGCGAGGCTATCAGACACTTTGGAAGAGCACCAGGTGTTCCACACAGCCACACTAAACCATATGTTCAATCATAGGGTAGGAAATTTGAGATGGCTCGTGGTAAGAGAAATAGTTGTGGCTTCAAGGTCTAGAGAATCAAAGGGATTTATGGTGATTTTTTAGTCTTTTCAGTGAGCTTTGCGGATTCCATTAGTTCTACTATTATGTTGCCGCAAATTGTAAGCAACAACTCTAGAATATAGATGTTTAATGTTTTGTTTAAAACATTCTCAGATTACATGAGATGTCTACCATCAGAGCTTGAAATTGTGATGTCGTTGCTACTCCAACTTTGTAGAGCTCACGATTGATGTTGTTACTGCTCCAACTTTGTAGAGCTCGCGGTGAATGATTGATTATTGACTATGATATGAATTAAACAACCAAAATTGTTTCCCACAGAAATAGGTAGCCCAATGACAATGAAAGTGGGATGAATGTGGTGACATAGTAGTGAAATAGAGGTGAAATGGAGGTGATATAATGGACATAATAGTGAAAGTGTAATGGAAATGAATGACATTTTCAAGACTCAACATAAAACACACCCTCATTTTCAATGAGTTGTGGAAAGGAGTGTGTATTGGAGATGGAGACAAAGATCCAAAACAACCTACCTCAAACAAAGAGTTTGCCATTTGGGAAAATAAGAATAGCAAAGCCTATGCATTAATTTCAGCGTTTGTAAGTGAAGAGGTGAGTCGCCATATTACGCCATTTTCAACTTCTTTTGAAGCCTTACAAAAGATGAAAGAACTCTATGACTCACATTCTACACTTGAAGTTGTTTAACTCAAGCTTAAACTCTTCACTCTTGAAATACAAAATGATGATCCTCTTGTGCTTGCATCCGAAGTAAAATCTATAATGCATGATATTGAAGCCACTAAGGTTGAACTGGATATTCCTCTTATCACTTTTCTCAAGGCACTTTATCCTACTTACTCCAATTATCTTGAGTCATTGCAAGCAAATGGAAATCTCAAAGATATTACCTTTGAGTCTCTTGTGAAAAAATTTGCTGAAAGAGAGAAAGCTTTTGGAAAGAAGACATCCCCTGAATCTTCTGAAGAGGCTGTGTGCCTTGCTCATAAAGAAAAGAATCTTGCCCAAGATTCTTCCAGAGGAAGAGGTGGTTGAAGAGGAAGAGGATGATATTTCAGAGGTGGGGGGGCAGACACTCTCAAGGAGAAAAGTCAGATTTGCATTGCATACGCTACGAAAGAAATGGATCACATGATGCCTCTACATGCAAGTTACCTTGGGACAAAATTGAGCAGCAAAGAAATCAACCCAAAGGTAAAACTAATGATACAGACAAAGGTAAAGCACCTGAATCAGCTCATTATGTTGTGGCATAATGTAATATCGGAGTAAATGAAGATTTATTTAATGCTTCACTTGCTTCTTGGAAAAATGATTGGTTGCTTGATTCAGGAGAAACTTGCCACACGACTCATAGAAAATATTTTTTTGAAGAATTTACTGACAATGTTGATGGAGCAGTATATTTTGCAGACCAATCAAAAATCAAGCCATCAGGGCTTGGCACAATCAGGCTTAAATTGTCTGGTCTTCCAGACTTCCTCTGCATCATGTTCGATATCTCCCACAGCTGAAGAGAAACTTGTTGTCCTTGGTCCACATCTGCCAACAAGGTCACTCCATTCATATGTTTGATGACAGGCTTGAGGTGAGAAAAGCATCTCACCACTCACTTGTCATGAGGGGAATATAAGAAGAAAGGATTCTCAAGCTGCAGCGTACCTCTGCTCGTGCACAACATTTCTCATACAATTCTCATTATGAAGAAGGTACACTTCCATCAAGTTTATTATGGCATGCTAGATTTAGACATTTGAACTATGACATCCTCCGCTTGTTGAAGAAAAATGGTGTTGCTGGTTTGCCTACAATTCCTAGGAAACTTAAGCAATGTGATGCTTAAATTCTAGGAAAGCATAGAAAACAGTCTTTTCATGACTCAGATTCAAGAGCACATAGAAAAATTGAACTCATTCATTCAGGTTTATGTGGTCCGATGCCTATTCCTCTGCAAATGGAAATAAATATATGATGACATTTATTGATGACTACACCAGAATGTGTTGGATTTATTTATTGAAGAACAAATCTAATGCTTTTCAAACATTCAAGAACTTTCATACATGGACTGAAAATAATGCACAATCTCATATTGGCTCTATTCGCACTAATAATGTAAAAGAATACACTTCAAATGAATTTGAAAACTATATTCGCCAACATGGGATCAAACATCAAACAATTGTGCCTTAAAATCCCCGAAAAAACGGTGTTGTTGAAAGAATGAATAGGACAATCTTAAATATGGTACGCTCCATGATGTTTTTCAAAAATATAAAGTTGGTGTTTTGGGCTGATGCAGTTCTATGTGCTGTATATGTAAAGAATAGATGTCCCTCTAATGCTATTAGAAACAAGACTCCATATGAAATGTTTGGTGGGCATGGTCCTTCGGTAAAGCATCTCAGGGTCTTTGGTTCCACCTGTTATGCCTTGATACCAAAGGTACATAGAAACAAACTTGGTGCAAAAAGTCGTAATTGTATCTTCCTGGGGTATTCAAACACCTCCAAAGCATACCGTCTCTATGATGAAGTCAATAAAAATTTTGTTGTATCTAGAGATGTAATCTTTATTGAATCATCCAAAACTAACAATGTTGTTGAGCGACAACTTGATCGCTTGGATAGATTCGCAAATGCAAAATCATTTCAAGAATTTGATAATGAGATTTCACATCTTCAAGAGGGGATTCCTATACTAGGTCAACATGTAGAATCTTCTTCTGAAGATCTCTTTCCCCCGCATGAAACTCCAACAACGGATGATGCTTTAAGTGATGTGATTGATAGAATTGGGAGACTCAATCTTGATTCAGTCCCAACTCAATCAACGGAGCAGCCTTGACCATCTTAGAAAGGTCCCCCAAAGTGGCTGATAAAGACACTTGAAAGTGTTCATCCTGATGAGGTTGGAAAGACAGGAACTAGAAATTCAAACCAACAAAATGGAGGTGATGTAAATGACTTCGATTCACCTGTTGATATGGATGTTTCTTATGATTGTGAATTGAATTTGTCTACAGATTTCGAACCAACTTCCTTCAAAGAAACTACTTCTCATGATGAATGGAAAGAAACGATGGAAAAAGAGTATGATTCCCTCATAAAGAATGGCACTTGGAAGTTGGTTGATCCTCCATTAGGAACCAAACCAATTGGCTGCAAGTGGGTCTACAAGAACAAGTATAAAGAAGATGGCTCACTTGACAAGCACAAAGCCAGCTTGTGGCAAAAGGTTTTGAACAGAAGGAAGGGGTCAATTATGAGGAGACTTTTTCCCCCACAGCAAAATGGACTACCATCCATACACTCTTTTCCCCAGCAGCTCAGAACGGTTGGAAAGTCCATCAAATGGATGTAAAAACTGCTTTCTTGAATGGAGATCTAAAAGAGAATGTTTTTATGTCCCATCCTGAAGGATTTTCTATGAAAGGACATGAACATAAAGTATGAAAGCTTATGAAATCCATTTATGGCCTCAAACAAGCACCACGAGCCTCGTATGAAAAACTAACTTAGCATCTTCTGAAACTCAATTTCAAAAATTATTATCTTGATGATGCAACTTTATTTGTCAAGAAATTTGGCAAAATAGTTGTATATCTTGTGGTATGTGTAGATGATCTTTTGATGACAGGGAACAATGAAATCTACATTGTATCCATAAAGAAGGAATTGAGGAAAGGTTTTGAAATGACTGATTTGGGTTATGTTCATTACTATCTTGGTATTGAAGTAACTCAACATCCAAAGTCCATATTTCATTCTCAAAAGAAGTATATTGGAGATTTGTTGAACAGGTTTGGCATGACAAAATGCAATCCTCTTACTACTCTAATGTAACAAAACTTAAAGCTCACATCCATTGAAGGAAAAGAATTTGAGGATGCAACAATGTATAGACAGCTTGTAAGAAGTCTCAACTACCTAACTACTACTAGACCAGACATTTCGTTTGTTGTTGGAATCCTGTCTAGGTCTATGCAAAAGCCTTGTGAGTGACATTGGTATGCTGCAAAAAGAGTTCAAGGTACTTGAAGGGAACTCAAGACTTTGGAATCAAATATACATAGGTGGACGACTTCAACTTGATTGGATACTCTGATTCAGACATCGGTGGAGACAAAGAAACTAGGGTATCTACTTCAAGTTATGATATGAGTCTTGGATCAGGAGTTGTCTATTGGAGATCACAAAACAATCAGTTCCAACAGATTCCACAACAAAAGCAGAATATGTGGCGGCAGCTGAGGCAACAAAAGAAATTGAGTGGCTTAGGAAAATTCTTGAAGATTTGCAGGTAAAACAAGTACAATCAACTCCACTCATGATTAACAATACCTCAGCAATAAAATTGGCCAAGAATCCAAAGTTCCATGATTGAACGAAGCACATCAATTCTAAATATCTTGTGATTCGACATCATGTTGAGGCCAAAAAAATCCATCTCCACCATTGTTCCACTAATGAGCAAATTGTAGACATCTTCACCAAAGCGCTTGGAAGAAAAAAGCTTGAAAGATTCAAAATGATGCTTGGACTTACCAACATCCCTTTCGATTAAGGGGGGAATGTTGACACCTAATCATCAGGATTGGGTGAATAAGTGAAATTGATGTAAATAAATAATAGAGAATATGAATAGTCACCAAGAGATGAAATGAACAGCCTCTCCCTCATGTATATAATAAAGACCAGCTTGAATGAATATCAACAAATTGTTTTTGAGGAGTTACTGCCTGGTCTGAGAAGTGGCATTTTGTCTTGCACACTTTCATAGTCTTTTTCTTTCCTGGTGTTCATTTTTTCATCTTTTTGACCTTTTTTATTCTTTTTGTCCTTTTTTATTCTTTTTGTCCTTTTATTTTTCTTTTAGGACATACCCTCTTTACATTTTTTAAATTTTTTGACTTTTTGAATATGGAAAACATTTGCAGAAAGCAAAGGTATGCACATATTACAGATTTGACCTTAGCTATTAAAAAATTACGACTCCTATTAGTATAGGAACACAACATAGTGTATGATCTTACTTTTCTTTGTGAGGGCTCCCCTTTGGTTTTTCTCTCAACACTGAACTCACTGGATAAGTTCATCTCTTTCCCGACTGGTTCAGGTGAGATGTGACTGTCGACCACCATTTTTTTATTGGCTTGAGGTTTTGAGTGAGCTAGACTGGAAAGTCTTTTCCCTTGATTGGAGGATTCCACTTCTTCAATCCTTGTATTCAAATTAGACAACACTAGAGGAGGGGGAGGAGGGGAAAGGGAAATTCCATTTCTCTAGACATGTTTTTTAAGGCCATTTATGTGTGAACTAGAAAGGCATTGAGTTCAACAAATCTTCCTTCGGATCTATCCTAGGCTTGTTCCCAATTAGAGAGTTGTCTGTAAAGAAAATTATGTATGAGCCAGTGGCCATTCCCTATATTTCGTCTCTCCTCAACGTCCATGGAAATAATGAGGTGGTGGTTATGAATAGGCATTTCCTCATCCAACTGTTCTTTTCCTTGACCGTGCAGGGGAGAGAGAGGTTGGAACTCGTGACCTTTGCCCCCACATCTAGCTTGACTACATTCCCTCGCCAAGATGAATAGACCTATGAAATCTCTTCCATAGACCTGAAACAACCTAAGTTTGATTGCTACTCCTTACCCCCATTGACCATCCACTTGCAGAGTAGAGAGGATGAAAGAATGAATGTTGGAGTGAATGTCAGAAGCCACAGTAATGGTGGAATGCATGTCATGCTCAAATCTAAATGCCCTTGTCCTCATCTAGACCTCCTTCGATTGGATGCAATGAATGTGGTTTGTGGTGAGTTCAAGGAATGGTTGCCACCTAACTATTCCCATTAAGACTTCGTGCAGAGGTGGCATGCGACAACTACCCCTCCTTGTTTCGCATGTGATTACCGAAATTCAGGGAACCAAAGTTTTCTTAAATTGTATTTAAAATGAATTATTTTTTATAAATATTTTTGATTGGGAAAGAAACTAAATGTATTATTATGGACTTCACTATTCCCAACGTATATTTTTCTTTAAAAAGTTTACATTAGCCTAAGTCCTGGAAGTGTGTATATTGCAATGGATATTGCATTGACTCCAAATCAGTTGTTGTGACTTATTTTTTCCTTTCCACTGGCTACAGATTCCACCACCACACCGCTGCCTAAACCCATTGCTTGATCTCCCTTCTTAAGAAACTTGCTCCCCATCTATAGCTATATATAGATATATAAGATGAAAAATATTCTTGAATCTCCACTTGCACAACACTAATAACACCAAGGATTCATACCCACACTAGGAGAAGGGATACCAAGCAAAACCATATTAGGAAAACTAAGAACTAAGCCATACTTGATTCATTGCAACAGGCTTAATTTTAATCACTAGAACTATGATAAACAAGTGATAATACAATCTTGACTTGGTCTACCTCAAAATCAGCTCGCTTTGATTCCCAAGGTCATATTACTAAATTAGGAGAGAGGCAAGATGGACTATTAACTTTGGAATATCTGAAAACATTGAATAAATCTAAATTTCACTATATTCACCATAATATGGATGATTTTTTTATATTCTTCGAATACCTAAAGGTGACATATTAAAAAAAAACCTTAACCCAATAACATTTTACCTATGATTGACTCTATAGTTATAATTGAGTTTTTTATTTACCTATGGTTGGCTTTGTTGTAGTGTTTCCATTTTTAATGTGCTTGGATTACTTGTATAACAACAACACAACCAATAGATAGATTGAAATCAAATCAGATTTGGAGTATTAGCATCATAGAAGTCAATGCGTAACATAACACTATGATATATATTGACATCAAATCAGATTTGTAGTGTATTAGCATCATAGAGATCATTAGCAATGAAAACCCAACTCAAAATGAATTAACAAACCAACAAACTATTCACACTACTAACCCAGGCAAAGATTCATCATGGGGCTTTGAATAAGAGTTGATTTAATCAAATACAAAATACCAAAAAAAACAAATAAGTCAAATCATTGGAATCTCTAAAGCAAAGCAACGAGCTTCACTTAGATTTTTTTATAATGAAGAAATCACAGACATGTTTTGTATTTATTAAATGAACTTCGACCATGTGTTTCAAGAAATTTTAAGAAGGGAATAATAATTCTCTCTAGAAGATGGATGAATATAGTAAGAAGGGAATAATAATGCTTGAGCAATGCACTGGGCAAGTTTTCCAAACTTCTAGTTCTAGTGAGATTTTCTTGGTGGTATAATCGATGTTGAAAATCTCTGCAATCCCTTGAGAACTTCATCCTGCTTTTCTCAAATAATTTGACATCAAATTTTCTTTCAATAGAAAGTTTCCTAAATATCATTTCAATAGCAAGTTACCTAATTTATTTACTATCCAAATATATATCTTCAGTGCCTAAGGTTGGAATCATGCCATTGATATCTTGTTCATTCCAACGTCCATTTTTTGTTAGTAGATTTGCTCGCTCCTCAACTATTTGTGCATGCAGAAATTAGAATCACAACCACTATTTTTGCATTCTCCTTCCTTAACTATATCTAACTCAAAAGAAAAAAGAAAAAAATAAAACAAGTTTTTAGGAGAGATACGTAGAGAAGAATTGGACCTCTTTTGAAGGCAAAGGGAAGGCTGAAGTTGCTAAACTAGTAAGAACTTCTGTCGAAAAGAATATTGCTATGGAATTGGACATTGCATTTAAAATTGGGCGAATTGTAGGTGTGGTTGTTAG
>APFE031605212.1:0-43847 GCA_000404065.3 Pinus taeda | reverse complement strand
GTCCTCTCTCTGATAGTTCTTGGTTCCACTTGGAGATTCATGATCTCTTACTCATCCCTGGGCGAATTCAGAGAGGCAAGTGTCACAGGAGAAGTTTCTGCAAGATTCCATGATCATCCACCTTGCAAATTGTCTCTATCATTTGTCTACTCTCGCCTATCACACCCTATAGAAGGGCTTTTTAGTATGAATCTCACCCTTAGCACTGAGCAGTTTGTATGGTCCAGTTTTGACCCGTTTTGAGCAGTTTTCCATGGAGAACTTCTCGGAGATAATGTAATCAGCTGACCTTGTTCCTTTAGGGTATGAAACAAAACTTTTAGGGACTCAGAATCCCTTGGTTTATGGACATATATGATTGGGGTTGCAGTGCCCAAATATGCCTATAACAAGAAAGTCTTCATCTGAAATTGTTGTTGGTTTAGTACTTGATCTACTACGATCCACTAATATTTATCCTCCAACATATCCTCCATCTTGAGTTTCCACAACTCAAAATTCTGACTATTAAATTTATCGGTCTCTATCTTTCCACTGCTCACCATCTTCTTTCACCACAAGAATCAATCCTACATATCTCCCACTGAACAAGGTCTTCCACAGGCCCGAGAAAAACCCTTCAACAACAAAGGTGTCTCCTTGAAGCCGAAACAACCCTGATACCAAATTTAGGTTTTAATTCTGTACAAAAATTACCTACAAACAAATTCTTATAAAATAGAAAATATACAATGGCTAGAAGCACAAAACAAATACATAGAGATTTTCCCCTGTATCCCAAAAATCAAGAATACCAAATGGATTTTTCATTATTTTCCTTTCAATGTTACAATACATACATACATACATACATACATACATATATACATGCAGAATCATTCATAAACGCCAATCCATGAACCCTGGATTAGAACATAATCATAGTTACTTTAACTGTATCTACAAGATATCATGGGCAGAAAACCATCATGCCCAAAACCATGTGCAAAACCATGCAAAAAGCCATAGGTAGGCTTGCCCACCTAATATAGGGCCCAAAACAATTTCCCAGGGCACTGCCCTGAACCTAGTGCAGGGGGGATACCGCTGCCCCTATGACCCCCACTGCCTCGCTAGTCATGGAAAGAATATAGCATACACCCAACACAATAAGGATATCAAGAAACAATTGTTACACACAATTCTACCACCTTCAAATCTCTCCCAGAGTTCACAGAACAAGGTTGTATGTGCTCCTACTTCAAAGAAAACTCCCAGTAGTAAAAAAGAAAGTCCAACACTTCTACTATTGTAAATAAATCTACACTACCTAACTCATTAGCATAGACCATTCCAATGGTTGGCATAAATTACAATATTGAGGAAGATATGAAAAGATATTGTGTAAACATTTCACTCTTGTCATTTGGACTTATAAACACAGGTGCAAATTTCCAACGTTTGATGGAAATCACATTCTGTGGTCTAATTTGCCAGAGAATAGTGGTCTACCTTGATGATGTAACGATGTTTTCCAAAATAATATCATATCACTTACACCATTTGAAACAAATTTTTGAGCGATGTCGTAAATACAGGACATTGCTTAATCCTAGGAGGAGAATTTTCGCAGTGTCTGAGGGGAATCTCTTTGGCCACATTATTGCTAAAAGTGGGATTAAGGTGGACCCTAAAAGGGTTAGAGATATCAAACAAATCCCTTTCCCTGTGAACAAGAAAGCCATGTAGTCGTTCTTGGGGAAAATTAACTTTCTCCACAAATTCTTCTTCGATTACACATAGATCATTAAATAGATGCAGGAGATGGTAAAGAAGGATGTGATTTACAAATGGGATAAAATGGAAAAGGATACGTTCTCTTGTATAAAGAAATGTATCGCAAAAGAACCTACGTTGTACAGTTCAGACTTCAACAGAGATTTCCTACTATACAACTTTTCTTTAGATTCTTCTTTTGTTGTCGTTGTTACATAAAATTATGATCAACATAATGACCAACCTCTATCATTCATGAGTGCCAACTTACAAGGCTTGAACTTAACTATTTCGCCATCGATAAACAAGCTTATGTATTTTACAAGTCAGTGAAGCACTTTTAGGCTTACCTTCTAAAGAATCATTATGTTATCTTTTTGCCACACCCAAGAGTCAGATCGTTGTTCATTCAACAAGATCCAAGTGAAATAAGGTTGAACTGGATGACTGGCTTACAAGAGTACGATGTTGAGTTCAAACCGGTTCACACCATCAAAGGCCATGGTCTTTGTTGGCTAGCAGCTGAAGCAATCAACTCGCGAGAACATGATTCTTCTAGATTGGAGTAGGAGATTGAAATGTACAATATCGAATGTGTTGACCCCACTGACACACCAAGCTCTTGGTACAAAAATGTGTGATAGTATCTTGAGCATGCTACTTTGCCCTCTCACTTATCTACAAGAAATAAGAGGGAAATAATATTAAAATATCTATCTAATCAGTTGATACATGGAGTTTTTTCCATAAAGCACCACAACAGAGTCCAGCTCAATGCTTGGAGACACTAGATTTGGAAGAGGTTCTATGTGACCTCCATGACACACCATCTGGAGGACATTATGCAGATGACACAACAACACACAAAGTTCTATCGGTTGGTTTTTATTGTCGCACACTTTTCAAATATGGTCATGCTCATGCCTACAAGTGTCCGATTTTCCAAAGATGTGTCAGCCGAGAAAAGAGGTTAGTTGCTCCATTATATCTCATTGTTGTAGAAGAACAATTTCAACAATGGAGCCTAGATGTTATCGGTTATATCTTTCCACACTCTTTGACGCAACACTGCTACATTATCACTGTTATAGATTACTTCACACAATGGATGAAAGAAGTTCCCCTCAAGCAAGTGAATGATGAGGAAGTCATCAAACTCCTCAAACATAATATCATTACTAGGTTAGATGTTCCTACATCACTTGTTTTTTATAATGAAAAATGTTTTTCATCATTGAAACTTTATGATTTCACATTGGAAAATGGTATTGTATTCAAACACTCATATAATTATTACTCACAAGGAAACAATATTATTGAATCAAGCAATAAAACCCCATCTGCATAATAAAAAAGGTTGACTTCTCCTAACAAAGCAACTAACATTCTGCTTTGGTGAACATCCTAGGGGTTGACTGTGTCATGCCTAAGCATTCTTTGAATACTTCTCCTTACTTCTTGGTGTACGGAAAATAAGCCACCCTATCTCTAAACATCTACCTGGCTACCCTTCAACATTCACAAGAATCCCAAGGTAAGCCTTACCTCTTGGTTCAGAGTGCGATAAACACTCTCCTTACGCTACAGGAATAAAGGAAGAACGAAAAAAAAAATCTCTTCACCAGCATCATATCAAGAGATGGTTTGATAAGAATTCTGTGAGGAAAAGTGAATTTAGTGTGGGTAACCTTATCTTGAAGTGGGACAAAGCCCAAGAGGATAAGGGAAACAAACTAAGTTCCAATCCACATGGATCATATTGTATGTTGTTCTTGAGAAACTTGACCATCACACTTATTGTCTCCAATATTTGGACAAGAAGATTGACTCTCCTCATATAAATGACCAAGATTTGAAAGAATATTTTCAGTAAGATTCTAGAGCTATGCCCTGCCCTATATACATAGTCTATTGTTTTGTTTCAGTTTTTTTAACTTATGTGAATAAGTGTTGTGTGAGTGTGTTTTGGTCCAATGTATGTGGTTGAATTGAAAAGTTTCTTGTGACACTACAACATTTGGATGACCTTTAGTCCTTCTTCTTCATCTTAATTATGCCTTTTGGTTGATGATGTTCTGATAGAAAATATGATCCTTTCATAAGGAAAGCTTTGTGTTGAACCATGAAATTCATGTCTATTCTAGAAACCCAATCCTTTTACTCAGTTCTTCATGTTTTGGTGTTGTCCATGTTGATCCATACAAGTAGATAAGGACAAGGGGAAAATCTATATGAGTAAATCAATATCAGGGATCTTATATATTCTTCTCTGAAGGAACAACCTCTTCGTCTCTCAATAAATTGGGATCCCTATTTCACCCTTGAAATGAATAAGTTTCGATGCATGGTCTTATATAAAATAAATAAATAAAGGCTAAAAGAAGAGATAGGCTTCCTGCATAGGGAGGTGAAACACACAACTCCAATAGTGTATTGTCTAGTCTCGCTAGCAGTGGAGCAATGTTTGTGTTATTGAAGTGAATCAACTGGCATATTTTTCAGGCCTACTGGCAGCAGAGAAACACTAGAGATTGAAGAATATACTCTGAAAATCTAAATCTCACGAACTATATTACCTTTTCTGATTCGAAACAATGTGATATTGTTGGTTTTATGTTTGTATTTAATCAATAAATTGTTGGTTTTATGTTTGTATTTAATCAATAAAGGGATAAAGGGGACTTTGCTAACACAGGGTAAGTGAGGAAGCTAGGGTAATCTAAATGATGAATCAATACTCCATGAAGAACTAGACCCTAAACGAAAGAATTAAATAAGACAAAGAAGCTAGAATTCAACAAGTGTGTCATCAAGTGTTTTCGCTACTACAACACCCTCCACAATTTTAGCCTGCATCTAATTTTGAAAGCCTACTTTGTCTTTGCATGTTGTCCTCGCAAAAATTAAGTGTCTTCACGCATGTTTTCTCTAAGTTCTCTTATCCCTTTTGAAGAAAATCAAAGTGCCGTCTTTTAGCACATGCAGGCATCGTATATTTCATATATGTGGTTTTTGCTTGTTTCAAGGGATAATATTTCTATTAATGAGTCACCCTTACTATGTAAAAATGTATTATACTCATTTCCAATGTTTTAAGCATTGTTGCACAAGTTTCTTCACCGTCGTCGCAAAGTGCATCTTTAGTGTGGAACTTAGGGTAAGTTGTTACAATTTTGTCACATTGAGGAAATTATGTTGTTCATGTGTTCCAGGTGATCTATGTTTTGTCATCAAGTATTCCAAGTGTTTGATCGTACTGAAGTCTTATCATTGTTCACTTCGGTTTCCCTAATCCCTCATTTATTCGAATTTGAAGAACTTCCTGACCGAGCATCCTAGAATCACCTAGCCCTCCTGAACTACACACTATGAAATATCAATCCTTAAGCCTCAACCTTGCCTCTTGGTCCTGCCTCTTAGAACTACACACTGGGTAGTCACAATGATGAATCAAGACCCTTAAGCTCAAGAACTACGCAATCCCTTCCTCAAGCGAGTATCCTATGTGCCCTGCATAGTCTCAAGCATCAAGCCTCAACCTTGAGATCTTGAATTGCGCAACTTTGCAATCCCTCAACCATTGTCCCTTTGGAACTACGCAATGGGAAACCTCAATTCTCAAGCCCTCAACCTGACTTCTTGAGCCCCTTAATTGTGCAGATGACAAGGCCTAGCCTTCCTGAATTGCACACTGCGCAATCTCAAGGCTGAGTTCTTGACCCCGACATCCTGAACTATGTAACTACGTAATCTTTGAGCCTGATTCCTAGCTTGTCACTCAGTTCTAGGTCAATTGATGGACTTTTATGCATCACATTAGATTAGGGGTTTTATCAGACTGATGTCATCTTGTCATGAGTGGATGTTAGTTGTAGGTATTCTATCATATTATGACAGGATGATGATGAAGGGATGAAGAAGGAGACCTCAATAGAAGAAACCTTTGAAGATGCAAGAAAATTTGATCAATCGAGAGAAGACAAAGGGACATTAGTTGTGACAATTGTTGGAGATCAAGTTTTCATTGAATACTCCTATATTCAAGCCATAAGGAGGAAGAATATGACCATTTTCATATTTCAAGAAGACATTAAGAAAGCAACAATAAAGAGTGGCTTGACAATGCCATGTCAACATGAATTCCATGTCATCAATATCATGTCATGTCGTGTCATGAGTCAACATGTGTCACATTATATTGTGGATTATGTAAATTCAATATTGGAGGAATGTATTGTAAAGTGGAAGTCCCAGAGTCATGTATGTAAAGTGAAAAGTCATCTAAGAAGTCAAAAGGTCATTGTGAAGTCAAACAATCATGAGGGTAGTCCAAGAGTCACAACAGAGGTGATGGATCACCAAAGTTGTTATATATACACCCTCATTTTTCATGTAAAGGAATTTTCACCTTGGCTCCTCCTTCCAGGCATTATAGAGGAAGATAGTTGTTTTGGAGTAGCAAGTGGTTGCTCTAACACTCCACTGTTGGGGCTAGTGGTGTTCACTATTTCGATGTATCTTGGAACATTTACTTAATTCAAAAGCTTGTTGAGCCAACACACTTTCATGTGTATGTCGTAAATATGTAAGACTATTCTTTGAATGTTTGCGATGTATGTTTTTTCCATATGTACTAAGGAAATTGAACTATTTTAGTAGCTTTGGTGCATATCTTATTGAAGGTGTTTTGTATGTGTTTTAACAATCATTGTTTCTAAGTGAACTATTTCGCTAATTGTCCAATGATTCATTTATATGTCTTTCTCGTGTGTCTTTTCTATATTAGTACTATTACTTGTCTTGAAAATGCCCAGTTTTCTCTCCCCCTTTTGATAGAGGAACCTTGATACATTCCGCAGTTGAACAACCACAAGGCATATTCAATTGCTAATATGAAATTACATCTGTATTACTCTCATGTGCTAAACAATGAAGCCAAGGCATACATTTAAGAATATGGTAGTTGCGCCTTATTTCCGAAAGGGCTCCCACGTGAAATGGTGCGAAGTCTGATTGGGACTTTTCATCCGGGAGACCCCCTTGCATGTTGGCAGTATCCAACATGACCAACAGAAGTATAATCAATAATCTTAAGGGGTACTCAACAAACTTGGATGCACAAGTGTATAATGAGGGGCAAGTTCTGCATAACAATTAATTGCTTTTGCGTTCTCTTATGTAAATAATTTGTAAGAATTTATTCTTGCAATCAAGAATTTAGTATATGCATTGTTTTGTAATTAAGATATTATAAGTTTTTACTATATTTTCACATATAGATATTCCAAATCAAAGTTGTATTGGAATTACCCTTCGATGGCCATTTTAGATAGAAAGAGTTGCCCTTTTAACTTATCTTTTTTGCTGGGAAGCCAATTTTGTATAAATCTACTATCATCTTTTTCTACAACCCCATTTATCAATATAAATTCCCCACTTCTAGTTAAACATGTTTTCAACACACCGAGTAGTATTATTGATGTAAGTGCCCTAATGCATTAAATATCTAAATTATGCATGAAGGCTTCAAATATGCACTAATGCATAATGTATATATTTTGAAGCATGAGTTGTATCAAATATTAGTGCACTAATATATATTATATATTTTTTAAGCACCAACACATTTTTATCAACTTAAGTGTATCGACAAAAACATCTACTAAAACCTCTAGTCATTCAAAGGTTTTAGTTATAATGAAAATCTATTAAAAGCTCCACCATCAATAATAAAGGTTTTAGTTATAGTGAAAATCTATTAAAAGTTCCACCATCAATAATAAAGGTTTTATTAGAATTTTTTTTTTCAAAAAATTACCCAATCTTATAATACTAAAAACCTCTATTATAAAATATTTTCCTTTTAATACTTCAATGTGTTTTGATATTTTCCTTTTAATAACTTAATGTGCTTTTTATAATTTAATTTAATGCAATATGCTATGATTTGTTTTTGATTTATTTCATGAAATTGCATATATAATTTAATTTAATGCAATATGCTATGATTTGTTTTTGATTTATTTCATGAAATTGCATTCGACCATTATAAAACCTATATATTCTCCATTAAAACATGCTTTTGGTAATTGATCCACCTAATTATGTCACATTTGAATATATATATATATATATATATATATATGAGAGAGTTTGTAAGGTTATACAAATCCTTTGTGACATCATTTGTCTTAAGAGTTGCCTATCCCGTGCAAGATGCAGGTTTAGTAGTTCTCTACTTTGGGAACAAAGTATATAAATCCCTATCAAAAAGATTCTGAATTGACTATAATTCTCATCATGATTACTTTGACGAAGTGATGTTGTATACCTCCCTAAAACCAAAACAGGCTTGCGAAGATACTTAATATAAAAAGTATATAATTCAATTTATATTGCTTCACTGTTAAGTTTTGTCCCTCTCTCTTTCTCTTTCTCGATATTACTAAAATAAAACTCTAATCCCTACTTGACATATGCCTCTGACACATGAACAGCTACAAAATTGTGCGTATATATATATATATATATATATATATATATATATATGATGGCAACCTTTCATAGGAGATGGAATAATTGGGTTCACTAAAAAGGCTGATGTTGACGTGTCGAGGGAAGTCTCGATGATGTGAATTGGATTGAGATCGTAGTTGTTAGGTAAAGCTCACGAGGGGAGGGATTGGGTTAGTGAAACGGATCGGAATCCCCCAAACCCCGACACTTTTTTATTAAAGTGAAATGCCCAAAGTGGAGTATTTAGGATTTTGGTTGGTATTTGTTAATTTGTATGTCACCAGACTAATGAAAGTCCAGCGACGGGAAGATTGAACGGGGAGGGGACCAGACTAGGAATATGACCCTTACACACACAAGTTTTCTTTTCGGATTTTTGAATATATATTTGATGGGTAATAAAAAATTTGAAATGTCATTTTTGATAGGTACCATCAATTTAACGTTTAAATACTGATACTGAATTATGGAATTAGTACATTGAATTCACGTGAGATTTTTGGATTCAGGCCCATCTTAATCTTCTTAACTTGTATTCATCGTAGTGAACTTTTATCGTAATTTTGTCTTCATCTTTAATCTTTCTGATTTTACTTTATCTATTTTAATTTCTAGTATATTGAACTTTTATCGTAATTTTGTCTTCATTTTAATCTTTCTAATTTTATTTTATCTATTTTAATTTCTAGTGTAATTTTCTTTAAAATATTTTCATAGATGCAAATAATTTAATAAATAATATATTTTATAATATTTTTATTTTTATTAAAGAGTAATAATAATAAAATCTCAAAAAGTGTAACATGTCTTATAGTTTTTATAATTTAATTTTTAAATAAATATATAATATTATATGCATATATAATAGATAGCTAATTAAACAAATTAGAAAAAGATTATTATAAATATTAATATTTTTTTGTACGCTTATTAAATTTAACATATGAAGTTCTCAAATATATTGATAATGATTATGAATCATTATTTATAAAAGGTAAAATGAATCTTAATTTATAATTATTATTTATAAGTTTTTATATATTTTACTCTCTCCCATAAATACCTAGGTGTGTGTATAAAAGAGCATAGATTTATCTTAGCTCAAGACTTATGGGGTAAAATGATTTGCACATGAAAATAATAGATTCTTTTAGTAACTTGGTACATTTAGAATTAAGATAAATATATAATAGTCTTAATATTATTATTTAGGTTTATATAAATTTCACATTTCTTATAAACAATTCATTCTTTAATTATTTTTTTTATAATTTATTAATTATATTTAAAAAAAAATTCTAAAATATAAGAATTACCATAAAAAAAATCATATTTTAATTTAATATATAAATTGAATTATTACATATTTTATCATTCTATTATTATTATTTTTAATTTAATCACATTATATTTAATAATATTATTTTCTATTATTTTTTATTTTAAAACTATATATCTCCTAACCTATAAATCCCCTAAAAGCAATTATATATTTTGAAATATAATCATAAAAATAAATCATTCTATTATATTTTAATATAGATTATAATAATTTAAATGAAATACATTTATTATTATCCACGGACTTGCTATGCTCTTTTCCCGCATGTTCCCCAAATGCCTAAAGTGACCTCTTGTTAATTTAATTTAGTAACACCGTCTCTTCTGAAAATGGCGAGGAAATTTGAGCGTTAATGAGATGATGCAAATTAGTATGCTCGAGTCGGCCATATAATAATTATTTTATTTTATTTTATGGTTTTTCATACACATATTCCATCAAAGAAACGTACGAAACGAAATTCCTACCTGTGGACCACATAGTATCAATGGTGTACAGCGCCTTTACCGGATAGAAACCCTAAGGCCTGTTCCCTTGGAGGGAGTAGGGGCTTGAAGTTTATTATATACCCTGTTTCCTTTAGGGGATCAAACTCAATCCCTTGAAGCTGAAAGATGAAGAATATGATAGTGAGCAGCCTTGGCGTTGATGGCTCTCCTGCGGCAAAGCTGCTCAAAGAAGCCTGGCGGACATTCACATCTCTGCTTAAAGCTGTTCCCAGTCTAATCATAATGGATGGCCAGAAGCTGAAAGATAATCATCATCTTCTCGGAAGCAAGCATGATGGCATGGAAGTTGACATGAGGTCACATGAGGCCGAAGCAATGATGCACAGGATTCGTGATGAAGGTGGCGCCTCGGGTGCAAGTGTTGAAGAAGTGGATGAATTAGCCGACGCCTTCATTTCAAGATTCTATAACAATATCAGACTCGAGAAGCAACGGTCTTACAGGAGCTACCAGGAAATGCTTGCCAGGGGCACATAACGGAGTTATTACTATCATATCTTCTTATACTATATCTTGCTCTCTCCACCACTTATTCAACCTCACCGTTAAGTATGAGTTTGCATGTCACCATATACTATATCTTGCTTTCTCCACCACTTATTCAACCTCACCGTTAAAGTGGCTCTTGTATGAGTTTGCATATTTGCATGTCACCATAGATATGAAAAATATATATATGGAAATGATATAACTACCAGGATTATCTCATTCTCCGCATGTAAGATGTTGTCATTTAGCATTTTTGAGAAAATATTTCATCTATATTTTATTTTCTATATGTGGTTACCAATGATTTAATGGAAATTAAATTTTACACATCAATTAATCTATTAATCTATATTATATTTTATTTCATTTCATAGGTATTTATTTGAAATTTTATTATATCATCATTTTCTGCAATATGTTACTACAAAAATTCTCAATTTTTATGATAAAATTCTAAAATATAAACGAAGTCATGGAAGAACTAAGAAGAGCTACCTATTATGATCATAATAGGACCTTTTTCATTCTAGGCTAGTCATGCTAACACAACAGGGTATCCTCAAGATAATATTGCTAGAAATATGAACTAGAAGCTTAAATTGAAATGAAGAGATAATTTTAGACTAGTCCTCCCACACAAGAGGTGTTCATAAATTGAAATGAAGAGTTAATTTTAGGCTAGTCTTCCTACACAAAAGGTATTCATCAGATGATATTGCTAAATTGAAGTACAATGATGTGTGGTTTGACGGTAAGTTTACTTGGGCGAAGCTTGGGAGACCGTAGTTCAAATCTCATTGAGTACACTAGCTTGCTGTGGCGGATGTTCCAGAAGCAGATTCTTCTCCCCACCCCCTGGGTCTCCCATAGATTAGGATACTTCTCCCCACCCCCTGGGTCTCCCATAGATTAGGATCCCCACCCCCTGGGTCTCCCATAGATTAGGATCCTCACCCCCTAGGTCTCCCATAGATTAAGATCCTCACCCCCTGGGTCTCCTACAGATTAGGATCCCCAGGATCCTCACCCCCTGGGTCTCCCATAGATTAGGATCCTCACCCCCTGGGTCTCCTACAGAGGTCTCCCATAGATTAGGATCCTCACCCCCTGGGTCTCCTACAGATTAGGATCCCCAGGATCCTCACCACCTGGGTCTCCTACAGATTAGGATCCCCACCCTCTGGGTCTCTCATAGATTAGGACTAGTAGTTACTGATTCACTGTGGTTACAAAAAATATATGTATTGCTAAATTGAAATGAAAAATTAAGTCCTCCCACGAAAAAGGTATTCGTAAAATAATATTACTAAAAATATATAATAAAAACTTAAATGGAAATGAAAAATTAATATTTTAATAAATATAAAAAGGCTATAAGATAATTATTTTTTAAAGAAATAAGTAAAGTAAAACTAATATTAATCCATTTAGCAAGGGGAGTCACTAGCCAATTAAAAAGGTTACCAACTATAAACTTTCAAATTAAAATATGAGTGAAAGCAATTAGAATTAACAACACGCGAAAGGACCATATTTTCTTGTACAATGGTATGAAAAATAACTTACGAAAATCCGGACAAATATACATCAAATCAAACCAAACCAATGAGTAATAGAGTATGTAGATGGAAATTAATTTTTAATTAAGAATAAGAGTACTCATGGATGTTTTAACCATAAATATGGAGATCTTCAATGAAAATCAACCAAAACTAAACTACTCTAAAGAAAAGTACAAGGTTAGCCATATTTATCTTTTCTTGAGACATTTTGATGCACGGAAATTGTAGCATTAATCTTTAGTAATTTAAATCATAAAAATATTCCACTAAGATCCAAAGGGATAACTGCACAAATCCCAGTGTGAAAGTTAGTGGAGAGAGAAAATACGTAAAGCAATCTCCATTACAATAGGATATTATTAATTCAATATCCATTACAATAAGATATTATATTATTTATTTAATAATAGAATTTAGATCAACTATGTTCTCCAAACAACAACAATAACACGTTTCTAAATACATGCTTTTTCTTTAATAAAATAATAAAGTAAGCCATTAATAAGATTCAAACGCACAATTAAATAATACTATATGCAAGTGCTCTATGTATCTTCTCTTATGCGTTATCAATTCTCAATCTTTAGCTTCTATTGTTGCTACCAATTACGCTCATTCAAACTCCCGTTTATTTTTGGTATGGTTAATCATGGTTCTTCTTTTTTCATTATCATCCAGTAACTTATTGCAATGTATTGTAACATATAATTCAAATTTACATGAAAGATAACTTGATTGACTCCCTTGATTCTTTACTATTATTTTTTTATTCTCTATTATTTGGAAGACTAATGATAATTAATCTTTCTAATAATAATTGCATCATACTATCGATTGAATACTTTTTTATATATATTTTTATTTTCAACTTGAATTATATTTTTTCCCTTCGGTCATTATGACTATAGACATAATACAAAATATTTATGTCTTTATAGTGTATGGTTTAAGAAATTTTTTATTACAATAATAGTTTAACAAATCTATTTTTATGAATTATACACTTTAAAAATGATAAGAAACCAATAATCATAGTCCATTTTAAGAGTGAAACTTTTTTTTACAATGAATGGGATGTACAAGACAAGATTTGGTGATCCTAAGATTAACTCTTGTAACTATATATACAAGAGACAACTTAAGTATAATTATAATGAAATGATACAATGAATGATTCTGATTGACATACTAATATAACAATAAATATATGATAACTAAATAATATTTCAGGACTAATATAATGAGTCTTAGGTTTAACATGGGATTTTCTAGGATTTAACATCTTCCTCATCTTTAAGAAAAAAATTATAGCAAAAATAATGTCATGATGAATCATTTAAAGCAAAAAACCCTAACATAATGTTATGAGCCATGCGCCTTAAAAATAATAAGAAACCAATAACTGTATTTCATAAGAAACCAAAAATTGCATTCTATTTCCAGGGAGAAGCTTTTTTTACAATGAATAATAGTCCATTTTAAGAGTGAAACCTCATTTTACAATGAATAGAATGTAGAAGACAAGATTTGGTGATCCTAAGATTAACTCTCGTAACTATATATACAAGAGACAACTTAAGTATAATTATAATGAAATGGTACAATGAATGATTCTGATTGACATACTAATATAACAATAAATATATGATAACTAAATAATATTTCAGGACTAATATAGCAAGTCTTAGGTTTAACATGGGATTTTCTTGGATTGAACATCCTCCTCGTCTTTAAGAAAAAAATTATAGCAAAAATAATGTCATGACGAATCATTTAAAGCAACAAAACCCTAACATAATGTTATGAACCATGCGCCTTAAAAATGATAAGAAACCAATAACTGTATTTCATAAGAAACCAAAAATTGCATTCTATTTCCAGTGAGAAGCTTTTTTTACAATGAATATAATGTATTAGACAACATGTAATGATCCTAAGACAGGATTTTATTAGTCCCTACTAAGGCACGACTCTAGCAATTGATTTTCCTGTTGACCATTATTAGTTTAACATTTATCAATCCAACTTATAATATTTAACTGTGAAAAAAAATCAATATTATTGCAAAATAATTTACAAAAATTTGATTTTACAATAAACTTGAAGGCCTTACTGTATATTTGCAACAAGTGGATAAGTCTCTTACATTTTTCTGCCATAATTTTTGGATGCAATTGCAATATTTATGACATCAATTTTATATATTTGTGGAGTGCTTTTTCATTGTTAATATTTATAGGAAAACCTACTAAAAATTAAAATCTTTGAACATTTAAGCAAGTATTTTAATAGAAAAATGGATAGAAACGGTATGTAAATAAATATACTTACCAAGAGTTTTCACACCATTATTTATGCATCGTTTAACAATTAAATAAATAGGAGTAAAAATGTAAATTTGTTGGCTTACAAGTGGTTACTACCCACCAAAATTTACGCAGCTCATTGCCCCTTAGTTCCACTTAAGTGGCAAGGGACTAAGCAAACATGGCCATCTGATGCATTTTCCTATGTAAAAAGAGAAATTGTTTTTTTTAGCATGTTCACTATCCCATAACTGATCTAACTACATGGGGAGAACTACATGTTAGAGTACAATTGCTCTTCTCCATTAGGCCATGAACATACATGTTGGGCATTGCTTTTAAGTTTTGTCCTTGTTGAATTAGAGGTTTTCTCATAGCAGAGGTTGTTGGCATATCACACAGTGGTAAGGGTAGAGCACAAATAGAGGGTGGAAAATTATATTATTTTTTTTTGCGAGAGTATATGAAGAACTACAAATATATAGTTTACATTCACAATGTTGATATAAGGAGTGGAACATTAGATTTTTTGCTAGATTATATGAAGAATTACAAATATATAGTTTACATTCACAGTCTTGATATTATTTATCTTAAATATACCTCAACTTCTAATTTATTCGATGATGAAATGTGTAATCCCATCCCCAACTATCTAAATACACCTAAAATATGGGAGGAGTAGGTAAAAGGCTTGAATCTCATTGTCAATGTTGTACATGATAAGGGAGGTGTTGTCAAATTTGGCATACTATAAGGAATTCCCAGATGGGTAAGAACATATACATTGTTAATTCCTTCTAATCATATTGTGTATATCATATTCAAATTTAGACTGTGTATTTGTAAATTCTTTCCCTATTTGTAATATGTAACGGATTAAAATGATTTTTATATTAAAAAAATATTATTTATTTGTTAGTATAGAAAGCAAGTTATCTTTTTTCTAAAAGAAATATTTTTTAATCTATTAATTAGATTAAACTAATAAATTAATATATATATATAATATATATATATATATATATTATATTATATATATATATAATATATAATATTATATTGATTGAAAAACATTTGCATTGAGTTTATTTGAATAGAGATAGCTAATGAGTTTATAGAATGAAAATTATCAACTCAATGGGAAGTCTCCCATTTCATCATGAGATCGAAAAATATAGGGAAAGACTTTGTTGAGCAACAACATGGATTTTACAGATTATCCCACTTCTCGAGCTTTTAAAATTGAGGACATTAATTTTCTTGTTGCCATAAATGTTCTCAATGCAACTGATTGTCATTTATAATTTGACATTTAGCCACTTACTAAGTTGCAATCATTGTAGTTGAGTGAAGTTTTACAAACTAATTCTATTTATTTATTTATTGTAATTAATATTATATCCCTTTTCTTCTTATTAATATTTTTTTTTTTCTGAATAAGCGCTAATTCTATTAAAAAAAGAGGTAAATATATTTACAGTGAGGTCTTAGCCTCAGAGGGCCAGTTTCCCAGCCCTCGGCAAAAAAACCTTTGAACAGAGAAAGACCGCTGAGCCTGTAAGAGAGAAGCCTTCTCAGGTCAGCAGAGAGAGTGAAACCATTACAAAAAAACTTCTTGCTTGCAAGAGATGCCAAGCAGAGGAAGCCAACCACAAAAATTCTTTGACCGGGCACTAGAACGGGTGATTACCATAAGTTACAGCAAAAAAACTAATATGGGCTGAGGAAGACCCCAGCAGTATAGTAAGCATATCAGATAAGGAGAGAAAAGCCAACATACGAGAAGAGAGAAGTGCCAAAAAACGAGAGCGGTGGCAGTGACCCAACAAAAAGAGGATCTTACTCGCCCAAGGTCTGAGGGTCGGAGCCCTTTGCTTCTTACATTTCCGGAGCTGCTAGCCGAGAAGCCTCGTCGTCACCAACTGCGCCTTCCTCAGACTGATTGATCAGGTGCAGAATGCCAAAGTCATACTGAACAGGGCCACAAGCCACAACCTCGTCTTCTTCCGCTATCGGAGTGCGATTACGGTTGACCCCAGCATCCCTAGGTGAATCTTCCTGCATTTGCATGGCTGTCAAATTCGGGTTGTCCCCAGCATCTTGAAATAGGCTTTCCTCAGGGGAAGGGGTAGTGGAGGAGATGATGGGCTCAACAGGCATTTCTGCCTCTTCCGAGACCATAATGGTGGTGGTGAAGGTAATGATGGGTTGGTTGAGATGGCTTCGAAAGGTGAAACGAGAATTCTGGAATGAAGAATTGGGAACAGGCCTGGCGGGATTGGGAGGAGGCGAAGACGGAGAAGTAGACGAAATGGATATTATGAGTGGAGAAGGAGATGGACGGGCACGTCCTCTGGAAGATGAGGAGATTCCTCTGTGCGGCACCCCTCGACTTCGAGTCATTGCTTCACCTAAAGCCTTGCTACGGACGCTACGCGTGATGACAGTGGGTGATAAGGGAGAAACAGACGCAGTGGGATCGACCTATGGCAAAACAAACCGGAGATCGAGCTGACTGAGAGAATGCTGCAGGGAATGTCGGCAATTGGGCTGAGAGAATGCCATTATAACGCTGGAGGGCTGCAAGGTCGAGCTGCGGAGGGGCGTTAATGCACCTGCAGTCTGCTGATCCGAGTTAATGCCTGAAGAGACCTCCTCTCCGTCTCCCATCAAACTACATTGAATCGCCCACATCGATAACTGGAGTAATAAACTCACAGCAGTGTCCATCCAGGTGCCGATCCGGTGGCCTTACGCTGGGCAAGCGCGGAGGGTGAGGTGCCCGTACTGGAGGATCACCCGCATCCGGGGTTTCTTCTTATTAATATTAAATAATTATATATGTAACTTTAGATTTAGAATATTATCAATGACATTGGTTAGTTGTTATTAATCTTTGATAGTAATGCGTTTGAATAATATTTATAACTTTTCAATTTCAATATTTATGATTTTATATACAATTTGTTTTAATATTTATTGGTAATATCTAGATATTTTTGTTGTTAATTAATAATTGATATTATTGATTCATGATATATTTATTTTGGTAATAATTAATATTATTAACGGTTATTAATTTTAATATATTAACTTTTTTATTAATAATAATATAATAATGGTTTAGTTAATATTCATGAGTAGTACTACTATATAATATATATATATATATATAATATAAACAATTATATTGCACAATAAACTTACATATAGTCATTACGTCATAAGGCGTTCCCCTCTGAAATCAACTCCCCCAACTGTCATCGTGCAACCATTTGCACCATTCGATCAGATGTTAGACGATTGGAAATTTTAAGGCACTTGGATTAATACTTAACACAAAAAGACCCTAATTATTTTTTATGGTTTAGGAAGGAGATACAGAAGTAGTTGCGTCTTCTATATTTGATGAACAAAGTTGCTTTAGTCTTTATGCATATAACTAATTTTCTTGGAAGCTTGTCAATGATGTTCATTTGTACCCGTCGAGGGTTGGAGGAAATTTCTCTGCAACACGGTTCTGAGCATAAAACTTCAAGCTAACTAAGTGGGAAACATGTGTTTACCTGGATCCTTGATCTAAATAGGGAAAAATTTGATGACTGGAATTACATTTGGCCAGTTATAGTAAGTAACTTCCCTCTCGTTGCCTCGATCGATCACTTCTGATTTCCACCAGGAGATTTTCGGGCCTCTGCAATGCATCTTGGAGGTAGGGTTTTTCTTTATTATGTCAGCTCTTCACTTATAGACTAATCATTGCCCCAACCTTTTGCTGTTAGGTTCAGATGTAACTCTGGTGAAATTTTAAATGAATTTTCTAAGCTAAATCCCTGGATTTTTGGTGATCATAGGTTTCAACTCAAGTCAAAGATGGTCGAATGTTCTAGGAGGAACGCACATTGTGGTGTTTACCTAAGTAATACAAATCGATCCTTACGGTTGTAACTTTCATCCTTCTGTTGAGATTTTTGCTGAGGATTTATTTGTGTTTTCTACTAGGTTTTCAGGAGTACAATAGTCGACTCCATTTGTATGATAGGTAATTTTCTTTTCTTTTACACATCCTTCTTTAGGGATTTCCTTCAACATGTAGGATTGTTGCTAACCCTACATTTACCCTTTTGCAGATGGGTGTTTCAATACCAGACTGATGCTCTTCACGCAGGGCTTGACTCATTTGTTTTCCTAACTGGAGTCTTGCTCCTACTGCACCATGTTTTCTAACTTTAAACTCAATGGAACCCGTTAAATTTGATGTCATTTATTATGGGTTATATAAAATTCCTTCGAATCATTGCCCCTCGATCGGTCACTTCTCATTCCCACCAGGAGCTTTCTGAGCCTCTGCAATGAATCTTGGAGGTAGGGTTTTTCTTTCTTATGTCGACTCTTCACTTACAGACTAATCATTTCCCCAACCTTTTGCTATTAGGTTTAGATGTAACTCTCCCGAAATTTTATATGAATTTTCTTGGCTAAATCCCTGGACTCTTTGGTGGCTGCATGTTTCAACTTAGGTTAGAGATGGTCGAAGGTTTTAGGAGGAATGCACATTGTGGCATTTACCCAGGTAATAAAAATCAATCCTTACGATTGTAACTTTCATCCTTCTGTTGATATTTTTACTGAGGATTTATTTGTGTTTTGTACTGGGTTTTCAGGAGTGGTAAGTAGTCGTCTCCATTTGTATGATAGGTAATGTTATTTTCTTTTACACATCCTTTTTTAAGGATTTACTTCGACATGTAGTATTGTTTCTAACCCTACATTTACCCTTTTGTAGGTGGGTGTGTCAATACCAAATTGATGCTTTTCACACAGGGTTTCACTCGTTCATTTTCCTAATTGGCGTCTTGCTCCTACTGCACCATGTTTTCCAACTTTAAACTCAATGGAACCCATAAAATTTGATGTCATTTATTATGGGTTATACAAAATTCCTTTAGATCTGAATAGGGAAAAATCTGATGACCAGAATTACATCTGGTGATTTACGGTAACTAACTTCCCTCTCACTGCCTCGATCAGTCACTTCTCATTTCCACCAGGAGTTTTTCGGGCCTCTACAATGCATCTTGGAGGTAGGTTTTTTCTTTCTTGTGTCGACTCTTCACTTACAGACTAATCATTTCCCCAACCTTTTGTTGTTAGGTGCAAATGCAACTCTGGTAAAATTTTATATGAATTTTCTAGGCTAAATCCCTAGACTCCCTGGTGAAATGACTTAGAGCTTATTAGGCCTCCTAGCTCTCATCTACATTCTTCAAACAACTAGGCATTATCCTTATCATTTTCACATCAGTGCCTGTGGGTCTTGATAGACATTCCTTTTTTTGGTTTTACAATAGTGATCACTGATACTGATATGCTTCCATTTATACCCTTGTGATCATATATTTTATTCCTATAATTATTTATGGTTGTCTAGTAGTTGGGGAGATAACAGTCAACCATGAAAGCCAGTGGGGGTTGGGGGGATGATACTTTGTTTGAAGACATCTTTGATTTGGAATTGAACTAGATATAAATATTTGAGGCAAATTCTATATATGAAGCAATAAAAAAATGTTATGCAGTTTTTTCTTTTCATATGTTCGTTTCATTTTCGACCAACACCTTGCAGGAAAATGCCTGGGCACTTCCCTGCAGTTGTGGATGGACTGGTTGCTAATGATTTTTAAATCTTCTTCCCAGTAATATATTACTTATTTATAAAATGGCTAATGAGAGCTTCTCTTGGTGCCAAAAGCATGTTTGAATAATAAGAATACATGGTTGTTTTTCCTTCATTTATGTTGTCTTCTTTTTTGGCATACATTGATGGTATTCACCATTTTTAATGAATGAAGTTTTATGCGCTTTTTTAGTAGCTAAGGAATCGGGAACCCATCATCAGGCATTGTGTACTAGTGTATTCTATCTATGAACTTCAAATCAGTAAGTGTCATTTAACTATGGGAACTGTGGAAGGTAGAGCATAGTCAAAGGCTACAAAACCATATTCCACATTACAAGTAGGCATCACTTTTACATTGTAGAAAGAAATGCAGGTAAGGCTTCTTCCCACATGTACTTAGGAAATAAAAGTAATGCGATATTTATTTCATATATTAAGGAACAACCAGCCACACCTGCATATCCTGAGTGGACAATAGCCTTACATATTTTCTCTTTTCAATCCTCATTTGTGGTGTTTATTGCATTTTTTGGTGTTTTCCTCTTTTGAATCAATTGTGGATACCTCCAAGTTGTCTAACAGTGTGCTTCATATGTAGGCATATTATGGTCCAAGTGTCACACCTCCTCCACCTTATTTTGCCTCCCCGGTTGCATCGGGGCCAACACCACCTCCATATGTGTGGGGAGGACAGGTAACAAGTGTTTGCAGTTTAAATCTTGTTTCTACAATAAGTATCTTATTGAAACTTCAACTATTATAAAGGATTGGTATCTTGATGTCTCAGCCATTAATGACACCTTATGGGATGACCCCTCTATTCGTTGCAATATATCACCATGGATGAATCTACACAAATCCTTCTGTTCTTCCAGTAACTTTTATCATCATGATTTATCTAAGAACATTTTTGTTCTTTTCATTGTGGTTAGTGTGGGTGACAGTGGCGGAGTGATGTTCCCCTAAATTGAAATTACCGACTTATTGACATTTCGTATGACTGAATTTCTCTGTTTTCAATTTGCATTCCCAATTGTGTGAATTATCATTAATGTTTCAAACATCATTTTCTTATGTCAAACACTAGGGTGCTAATTGATTCAATCAATACAATGCCCCATCTGTTGGCAATCCAATAGAGGTTGCATTAGTAACTACACAAACTGTTGTAGATAGACATTTTGTTGATAATCCTGTAGGACATTTGGTGATTCTATTATTGAATTTCTTCTATCATGGAAACATCAATGAGTTTCTAATATTTATTTTCAATGGATATAGGTTTCAGTTCCTTCAGGCATTGAAACAGAAGCAAAGTCCTTGATGGGTAAAGGTCGAATCTAAATAAAGAAGGTAAAAGGAAATTTATAAAAAATTTAGATACTTAGTACAAAAGGAGGAAGTGGAAAAGCATTGTCCAGTTCTACAAATGGTGCGTTCCCACAGAGGTAGGATTTGAAGCTATTCTTTTTAGTTAATTCTGGTAGTATAACAATTCCATTTGGAATCCCTGGAATGAATCTTAGCTTATCTTACATTAAAGTGGAAATTGATTATGGACTTTGAGTTGGAGTGCTATTGATATCCTTTACTATGGTTGCTTGTTATTTATCCAAGTAATTGTTGGTTGTAGTGGAGGCAGCGGTAGTGAAGGTAGCGAGGGAGACAATTCACAAAATGCAATTTCCTTCGATTTTTTTTAGGTTCAAAAATTTGAAAATTGATTTTATTTGTTGTCTCGGTACTCTACCAAATGTGTCTTTGTTGTTTTGTATTAATTATCACTGCATTCTATTCTGTATACTTTTCAGGGATGCGAAACAGGTAGGGAAAGAAGCTTCGAACCACTAACCATTAATGGTATGTTTTAATTATCATGTATTACAGAATGCATTTAAAAATTTTAATGGCTATTCATGAATCTTGTTATCAGGGGATCTCCTGATTCTCAAACTAATTTAATAACACTTTTTATTTTCCATTACAGTTAGATCACTAACAACTTCTATAATATTTCATCTTGAAAGGATGTGTGCTTCCTTTTAGAAAGGTTGCATTGTTCATGTTTGATATCTAGTCCTGAATGTTAATGCATCAGGATTCTTTGTCGATCTTATTCACTCTCTTGTCAAATTTGATGAAAGCAGTGATGTATTATTAAATAACACCTTATGGAATGGAATGCAAAAGTAGAGGGAGGGCAACCATTCTCAGAGCTTGATTCTGCTTATGTCTTGGGAGGAATTATTACATTATGATTGCTATCCATAGTTGCTTCTCATGATAGTAAATGCAAAGTTCTCATGAGAAATGATACATTTTTTAATTGTAAACCTTGAATTGTTTAAATAGATATTAATTTGAAAGAGAAGTGTGCTTTGGTTTTAATGGTAACTTTTGAATTGTTTAGATAAAAATTCGACTCGTAGACCCAGAAAACACCAAATATGCATGGTACACCCTCTTTATCACCAAGTTTAATAAATAGTCCTCTTGGTGTGTGGAATCCTAGAAACCATAAGCATATAGATAGTAATCAACTCAATAACAACAAAATTTGGAGGAAATGACCAAAATTTAGCTATGTGTGCTATATACATTGAAAACAATAATCTGTATGGACATGAAAGCAAAGAATTGACAAGATGAACATAACTTGCACTAAGAACAAGCCAATCGAGTAGCACTTTTTCTATTTGCATGGCGATCATGTTCCGAAAAATAGAAACAATAGCACTAAAGTACAAAAATGCAATCCATGCAAGAAAAATTGGGCATATTTTATGTATACTGACCTTTCAAAATATAGACTTCATTTAAAATTGTCCAGCGATGTGAGTTAAGTTTGGATTCTTGTAAATGCTTGACCACTCAAATCGTGTGGATTGAGAAGTGAACATATTAAAAAATAAAAATTTCTAAGGGGAGGATCAAACTTTAGCTGGGTTTGATTTAAACATAATTAACCTTCAAAAGATCCATAAAAATATGTTTAAAACTGCTCGACAAAGAAGTTGGAAGAAATTGCTTTACCTTTCTATTCAATAATTTATTACTACTATTCCTGCACATCCTAGACACAATTTGGTTTACTCGTAAAATCAAACATTTCCACTATCTAGTAAACGAATGAAATATGAAGGCACAGATTGGTAGCGCAGATACACAATGTACCGATGAGTTATTTCCAATAAAATTAGTAGTGCCCACACGAGGTACAAAATACCACATAGCTTAACAGTGAATAAGTGACATGCTAAAGAACATTTAAAAGAGGAAGGAACCAATAAAACTTATTATATAAAATCATACAAAAAATAGATAATTTGTGGTATGCATCCACTATTATTAGACAGTGTTGATACAAAAGAGGAAGGCCAAACATGGAAGAGGAAAGACTACATGTACAAGCTTGGGCAAAGAAATATTTTCAAGCAAGGAATGGTAGAAGGCTAGGACATGGTATGGCATCATGTGTGCATTAACGCACTACATGTTGCTTGGAAAGTATCCTCTACATATTGTAGCCTCCTTTCTCCAGTATATGGATACGAGTTATAAACAGATATGCACTTTCACCCTCTGATTTGATAACTTGATATGTAGTAATCAGTGTTGACTCTGGCAATATATCCTCTTAGATAAAGGATTGCTTAGTTCAGATATTTCGATTAAGTGAATAGGTTCTATTCGCCATATCTAACTTTTCTTTTAAATCTAAAATAAAAGATAAATATCAAAAACCAACAAAAAAAAAAAATCGGTATCAGAGACAATATTGGATCCACTACAATGACCTTGATCCAGGCTTAAATTGTGCTCCTTTTATTTACAATCACCAGTTAAGTCAATCATAGAGTTTGAGCCTCTAATTAGGATAAATATATTGATTATTTGACTATCCATTGCATTTAATTTGTATCCTGCATCTGTATGTTGCTTAAGAAGTTACATCAAAAAAATCATTGTGCATGTTATTCTGCCCCACCCAGGTTACAAGCGAAATAACACTTCCCATGCCCTTCTTTGACGCTTGTAGAGTAGTGGCTCTAGGGTAGGAAAAACTTAAAAATGCACACTTTTTTTTGGATTCGATATTTAAGAAAATTAGTAGGGAATTTAAGGCTTTGGGAAATAATGTTCTCAATAAAACCCATTGTCTTACACATGAATATAAATAACCTCCTTATAAATAAGAGTCACATGATTCAACTTAATCACTTTTAAAAAGAAGTGTGTTTATTTAAAGTGTAGTGTTTTATCTTTAATAGTAACCTTTGAATGTTTAAATAAATATTACCTCAAAAAAAAGGTGTTTCTTCTCAAGCACATCTAAAATGATGTCATCTTATTACGTAGTGTGCCAGACATTTTCATTGAAAATGAAATTGAAGTCAAATATTTAGTATGACATTGTTTCTAGGAAAAATGAATGAAGTAGGCTGCTTGCAATACCATAATATTTATAGTAATTGTATAAGTAATTGGATACAAGTTTTTAAGCACTGCCTATCTTGAGAACATTAACATTATTCCAATTTACCTCTTAACAATTTCCCTAAATTCCTCAAATGTTTCAAGATCGTTTGACATGTTTTCCAAAAAGTATAGAGTATAGACATGATTTCTGGAAAAGTCACACTAAATGTCAAATTACTTTTCACCTGCTATTTATGGGGTTCTCATCTGTTGAAAAGTCATCAATAAATGTCATAAAAGTAGTTTTCCAATGCTAATCATAGAGTTCTTATGGGATGACAAAGGTTACTTTGCAATAATTGCAATTACATGCTTGCTCTTCATGCGTCTTCTTCTTTGCCACATTTTTCCATCTGTTTCTTGCCTAGAATATAAGTTTCAAAAAAAAACATATTGGCCAAAATCCATATAGAAAACATACTGCAGATATCAAAGCTCAAAAAATTATTACAAAGGCCCTTGGTCACCTTATTCGGGATGCAGATCCTACTATTTTATATCATTTTGGGGCTCTATTTTTGGGAGATCGTCTAGAGTCCAAAGTGCATGTACTTGAGGTGTGTGGTTTTTTTTCTTTCACTTACATCTCATGGAGACATTCTGCATGAGAGAATTGCTACAAACAAAGTCTTCCAAATGGTTCCTGAAAATGCTTGGCTCTTCAAATGAGGACATTCAAAAGAATGTTGCATCTGTTCTTGTAGATGTATTTGATGCTCATAGAGACCTTTATGAAATTTTAGGTAGACTAGAGATCACTGGCCCTTTATGCAGTTTACTAAAGAGTGGCACTGAGTGTGTTGCCATGTAGTCAGCCCGAGCACTTGCAACCCTTTTCTTATCAATTGATACTACCAAGCACATGGCCTTTATTGCTAAAGATGCAATCATGCCTTTAGTCAACCTTGCAGAATCTTCAAACATATATGCTACAGAGATGGAAATAACTGCCTTGGTTAATCTTCTTTTAGATAGACAAATTGTTGAAGAAGCTCTTGCAGATGATATTATTCCACCGTTGTCCAGAGTCTTAAGGGAAGGGACCATCAGGGGGAATCAACATGCAGTAGTTGCACTTACTAGATTGGTACGTCTTGGTCCAGTTGATGATGTATTCATTCAGGGTATTCACTATTGTGGAACTATGCTTAATATGGCATCTCTTGTTTGTGCAACCAATTTGGAAGGAAAAGTGACATAAGAGGCCCTTGAAGCACTTTTGTTGTTGGCTAAAGCAAACCGAGATGAAACTTTAAATCATCCTCTATGGATAGCCCTTGCTGAAGCACCTTATCACTTGGAGCCATTGATTATTTGTTTGGCCACTGATATTCCACCAAATCAAGAGAAGGCAATGAAGTTCTGTCTAGACTGTGCCAAGATCTGCCTATAATTATTGGGGATATGGTTATAGAAACACCAAAATGCATCATCGTATTGGGTGATCGTATTATACATTAATCATTCACCGAATCTGGCTAAGTTGGATTTTTCGTGGCAGCGGACCCACGTGATCTTCCCGCATGTTAGCTGTGGGATTTTAGTGAGGGTTTAATGGGGCTTTAATGCCACCATAGTTCCTGAGGCTTCGAACCTCGTGTTGGTTCTAAGGCTCCATTGCAAGTCTACTCTCAACCATTCGGTTGTTCCGCTCGATTGCTCCACTGCTCCGTTCGCTGTATGATTCTCTTCCAAGGTAATGGTAATGGCGCTCGTCCCTCTTCCACCTGCTAGCTCCGTTTGCAACTTTTCACAGTAGGTAGACTCTGAATGTGTCTATGTCAATGAAGCTCTGTTTTTGCTATTTGTTGGTTTTTTGGGGGAGCTCTGTTATTCACCTGGTTTGGTGGTTTCACTGTCAGGTCCTCGGCCCGACCTCTCCGGTGACAACCCTGCTCCTTTCAAAGGTAATTTTTCTCCTCTGGTTTTATTTCTCTTCTCTACAATTTATCCGCTAACAACCCTACTCCTTGTGAGCAGTTGGGGTTTTGTGGCCCTATGGTCGTGGCTCAGATTCCTCTGGTTTTTTTGGGGTTTGCGGTCTCAATTTCCCCTTGGTTCTACTGCTGGTTTAGGGTTTGATCAAACCCTCTCGTTCGCTCAGGTAACCTCTGGTAACTCCTTACTCTCCTCCTGTTCTTTTCTCTTTTTTGTTTGCAAAATGGTTATACTACCTCTGACGGTCTTCTATTGTTTTTTTTTGCAAGTGGCTCGTATGCTAGTGGTGAGGGTTTGGTTTTGGTGGCTCGCTGTCTTTCCCCTCCTCTGTCTTCGCCTTCACTTGAACTGGGTAGGGTTGTTCTTTTTTAGACTGTATAGCTACTTATTTAGGGCTCTTTCTATTGAGTCAATGTATGGCCTTTTTATCTGTGAACTCTGTAGGAGCATTGTTTCTTTAGGTCTTCATGATCGTGGCTCTGTAGTTGGTTTTGAGATTGTCGTGGCCCGTAGTTGTTATGTGATTCTATCCCTACTTTGTTTATGTTTGTCGGTAATCACTGGTTCCCTCCTCTGTACGTGATGTTGGACTCGTGGAATTTTGGAACTTGGCTTTATATATGAAGTATATGTATGGGAACCGTATGGTATTTTGGAATGCTAATTTGACAGTTATTTATGCAACAATTTTATACATGTATACGTATTTATAAAAGCAAGACTCAAACTATTAATTGTGAGATGGTCAGTGAATGTTATGCGAGTACCTTGGCTTTATTCTGAGAATGTCGTGTTACTCGATATATGCACAGTCTTTATACTTGTCCTCCATTCATAGATTTCATTCTTGCACAATCTTCACACTTGTACTCCATTCATAGATTTCATTTATGCACAGTACAAAAAAAAAAACAAAAAAACAAAAAAAACAAAAAAACAAAAAAACAAAAAAACATAGTCTCTGGTTACCTGAAAAGTTTCACTGTCTTTTCTTCTTGATTATATTGTTAGAAAGTTTTACAGTCTCCGCTATATTTCTCTTTATCTGGGCAACAACCATTTTTCATTCTATGAAATGTATTTTATGTTGTCGGTAGCCTCATTTAGTTGAGGAACTACCTGCAGTTACTTTTTACAGTTGCATTTCTTGTTATGGTTATTAAACTAATCTGAAATTACTTTCATAACTTAAAAATAAAAAATAAAAATAAAAATAAACATTTGGCATTGGCTATGACAGCCTTCTTGGAAAGAAAATAACAGTAAGATAAACCAAAGTAAAACTTTTTAAAATGTGCCTTAGACAACATTTCCAACTATCGCCTCGCCATTGGATGCTCCTACATCATACATTCTTGTAGTTTGGAAGTCAACGTGGGAGGAACTGCCCTACTCATTTGTGCTACCAAGGAACATAAACATAAAACATTAGAATCTCTTAATGCATCATGATTCTTTTTTGTTCTTATTAACTCTCTTGTTGATTTGGTAAGGCAATGTATAGACATCAATGGTTCTACATTTGTCAAATTTGTTGAAAGCAGCGAATGTAGTTGTAAAGAACACCTTATGGAATGGAATGCAAAAGAAAAGGGAGGGCAACCATTCAGAGCTTGATTCTGCTTCTGTCTTGGGAGGAATTATTACATTATGGTTGCTATCCTAGTTGCTTCTCATGATAGTAAATGAAAAATTCTCTTGAGAAATGATACATCTTTTAATTCTAAACTTTAAATTGTTTAAATAGATATTAATTTGAAAGAGAAGTGCATTTTGTTTTTAATGGTAACTTTTGAATTGTTTAAATAAAAATTATTTTAAAAAAGAAGTGTGTTTATTTAAGTGTAGTGTTTTGTTTTTAATGGTAATCTTTGAATGTTTAAATAAATATTACTTCGAAAAAAAGGTGTCTCTAGGAAAAATGAATGAAATCTTATAATTTTGTCTTTTTTTCTTTCCAAAATAAAGTCATTTTGTCTTTGTGGAAGTAATTATTAAAGATATTATGTATATGTAAGGTTTTTTTGCCCAGAAGTTTAGACACTTTATTCTGCACAAGGGCTTTGGGATTGAATTTGTATCTTTTGAATGATAATGCTCCACCCCCTTTAAGTGATTGGCGATTTAAAAAAACATCTTTTAATGTTTTACTTTCTAATTAAACTTTTTCTTACAATTGAAATTCCAATCAGAAATATAGTAGGAGAAGGCAAGTTACATTTTTCTATTAAGTATCATCACCTATGTCACACATAAACCCATGTCACTCGTGCCCAAAAAAACAAAACCCATGTGGTGGCAATGTGCAAAATAAAAAACAAAAGTAGTGACATTGCCACCATATGGCTCTTGTTGTCTTATCTCCTATGTAGCTTAATTTGTGATTGTTATCTAATCTCAAAATTTTTGGGACACTTAATATAAGAAAGATAAACAATACATGAAATATATTAGGATTTAGAAGTTGGTCACCAAGGGCCTCTTTAAATCTCCTTTTGTTTCTAAATATCACCATCATTCATATGTGGAACTTCTTTGTTTGTTGAGTTTGCTCCCTCATGTAGCTTTCTATTAGTGAAATACTTTTGTATTTGTGAATCATATTCCTAGCTATGAAAAAAAAATATTTTCTTAATTAGGCGATTTTAGTATTTAGACCATTAAGGAAGCTTGTTATGAGGTCCATAAAATCACATCTTTTGAATCCACATTTCGGATGTTGCATGATACCTAAGGTAATTATGGTTTACTTTGTTGTAGTTATTTTTACTAGAGCCTACCCACAAAGATTTGAGCCTAAATCATTTCCATGACAAACACTCTAACTTGGAACTAGACCACATACTTCCTTACCAAAATTATGTGTGTTGGTGCCAACTTCTAATAAACACAATAATTATAATATAACAATTAAAACAATAAATGAATTAACACATCCTAACTAAAGTACATGACTAACCTCTCAACCATTGTGACTAGTAAATACTAAGTACACCATAACATGACTTTGTAATTATATCATTCATTTCATATCCTCCATTTTTTTTTAATACGTGAGAAATATCTTTATATTCCATATAAGGGATATACATATTTCTATTCTCGAGGGATTTCTTAGACAACAAGGCTCATAACCATCATAAGAAATACTCATTATGAGTTCAACACATCGTCACATGTAGGATTTCTCCCTACCACCTGCACTAAACCTAATTGACTTTCCATGAGAAATATATTTATATTCCATATAAGGAATATACTTGTTTTGGTTTTTGATGGATTACTTAACAAGGCTTGAAGCCTTTACAAGAAATACTCATTATGAACTTTGTTATCCCTTTACAAAGTATTTATTATTTAGTGAAAGATTCACCAACATCTTAATATAATTTATAGTTCAGTGAAAGATTCGCCATGATTTTACAAGATAATATAATGTGGTGATGATTTTACAAGATAATATAGTTTGGTGAGAGATTGGCCAAAAAAATTATATATACATATTATATTATTCATAAAATCGCCTTCCATTTTTCCTATGTATCATGGGGATTTGCCCATTTATTATACATATAAATTTAGGGGGGCTCTTAAAATTTTCCTTGGTGGTCTTCTATAAAAAATAACTAAAGCAACTCTAGCCAATTATCAGATTGACTTTTCAGACTTGCAATTATAGTTAGTTTCGATGCACATGACTATAACCTACCACATATTATTTTCTTTGTTTATCTATCTATGCTCTTTATTTCTTAACGATTGGTGGTTATGTTGGATTTAATTTTACTGGTCTTTTTTGTTATGTAGAATGCATTCCACCTTGCATTATTTTTGTGGATATGGGTAAGCAATATGCTCTTTCACTAAAGAATAAATTCTTGTGTGTAGAGTCATTGGGTTTACTATAGTAATTATCGTAACATTTTGCAACCTTTTGTTTGTTGGCCTGTGGTTTAGTTGTTCAGTGGTGGTTAAGGCAGAGCATCACCATGTTAATAACCCAAAGTCCCCTGAATTATAAGTTGGTTGAATTTTATGATCAACTTCTATTTACACAACATTAGAATTTCCCTAAATCAACTTCTGTTTATACAACATTAGAATTTCATTTATGCTACATCTCTACATCTCATTTATTTCTGCTACATCTCTGCATCTCATTTAGATTTACTCATTCCCCTGTCGTGATTGTTTCTCAATTTGTTTGTTGGCCTGTGGTTTAGTGGTTGAGTGGTTGAGGCAGGCATCACCATGTTAATGACCCAAAGTCAAACTTACATATCAAGATCCATGAATTCTAAGTTTGTTGAATTTTAGGAGACCTATATGCAATATTAATTCAATAATTAATAAAAAATAGTGTGAGGCACCCTAAATCAACTTCTGCTTAAACAACATCAGAATTTCATTTCTGCTACACCTTTGCATCTCATTTAGATTTGCTCATTCCCATTTCATGATTGTTCCTCAATTTATGCCTTACAGTGTTTCCTTTGCAATATTTGGTGGAAATGCTAGTTATTTACCAACCACACAATTTTTTCAAAAAAAAGTTTTTTTGCTGGTAATTTTTTTCTTTCAAAAAAATCTGAATGTTGGTGTTTGGATCTTTCTTTTTTATTGTGGAAGTGGATTTATCGCCATCAAGAACTTCAGGGGCACCTAAAATTCTGAAGTTTAACAATTGTAACCCATATTTTCAAAAAATTCTACCAAATTTTATTATAATCTTGCTAAAATTTATATTATTTTCCAAGCTAGTTTACGAATTTAAAAAAAAAAATATATATATATATATATATATATATATATATATATATTATATATATATTATATATATATATATATATATATATATATATATATATTCCAATTATTGTTATATATTTAAACATTTTTATATTCAAAATTATCTCACTACATATGGCGACACAAAAAATACCATTATAATAAAACAAAATACAAAAGTAAAATTATTATGACATAACATCGAGTTTAAAATTTAATAAACTATTTTAAAGTTAGGATAAACTTACATAGAGCTTTAACACATTTTTTTCGTCATTATAGATAGACTAAAAACCTCAATGGACAGAAAGTGATCAACTCGGGTTCGTATCAACATTGAAAATTTATTGATTTGAAAATATTATCGTTATATATGGGTAACAACAATTAACACTCGATGGACCTCCTCAGTGAATTTAGTTGTCTCCTCGGTCGGTTTAGTTTGCTCCATAAGATCAATGTCAAAACAAAACCTGTACCAACTTCCACTAGTTAAACACAGTCCTAGCCTTTGTGTATTATCACATAGTGACCCCTCTGAGATATTAACTACTGCACTACACAAAACAAGACCTGTACCAACTTCCACCAGTTAAACACAGTCCTAGCCTTTATGTATTATCACATAGTGACCCCTCTGAGATATCAACTACTGCACTACACAAAATAAGACCTGTACCAATTTCCACTAGTTAAACACAGTCCTAGCCTTTGTGTATTATCACATAGTGACCCCTCTGAGATATCAACTACTGCACTACACAACTTTTTCGTAAAGACAATGGTTTGAATATTGTACTACACAATTTTTTCCTAAGGACAATGGTTTCCATGTCAGACTATCCATGCCTACCTCAAGCACTTTTCCTTGGTTTCTTTGCCAGTACTTGTATGAAAAGCCTCAAGTAATGGTTTTTCATGCCAATCATACAACATCTCCTGCATGCATGTGAATGACCACGTCATGTCTAGCATGCATACATCGAGAAATAATACCTCGAAGAAATGGTTTTTCATGCCAATCATACGACATCTCCTGCATGCATGTGAATGACCACTTCATGTCTAGCATGCATACATCGAGAAATAATACCTCGAAGTAATGGTTTTTCATGCCAATCATACGACATCTCCTGCATGCATGTGAATGACCACTTCATGTCTAGCATGCATACATCGAGAAATAATACCTCGAAGTAATGGTTTTTCATGCCAATCATACGACATCTCCTGCATGCATGTGAATGACCACTTCATGTCTAGCATGCATACATCGAGAAATAATACCTCGAAGTAATGGTTTTTCATGCCAATCATACAACATCTCCTACATGCATGTGAATGACCGCTTCATTTCTAGCATGCATACATCGAGCAATAATACCTCGAAGTAATGGTTTTTCATGCCAATCATACAACATCTCCCGCATGCATGTGAATGACCACTTCATGCCTAGAATGCTTACACCGAGAAATAATATGTGGAAGTAATGGTTTTTCATGCCAATCATACAACATCTCCTGCATGCACGTGAATGACCACTTCATGTCTAGCATGCATACGTCGAGAAATAATACCTCGAAGTAATGGTTTTTCAAGCCAATTATACAACATCTCCTGCATGCATGTGAATGACCACTTCATGTCTAGCATGCATACATTGAGATATAATACCTCGAAGTAATGGTTTTTCATGCAAATCATACAACATCTCCTGCATGCATGTGAATGACCACTTCATGTCTAGCTTGTATACATCGAGAAATAATACCTCGAAGTAATGGTTTTTCATGCCAATCATACAACATCACCTACATGCATGTGAATGACCACTCCATGTCTAGCATGCATACATCGAGAAATAATACCTCGAAATATGTCCAGTGTGTCACAAAGAATGCGAATTTTAAAGGACGAAAATACAATGGGAGGCCATTTAATTGAATTCAACTCAACCGATTACAGAGTCGATGTGAGGGCAGCTGCGGCTCCAACACGACATGGAGAAAGCAACACAGGACATAAAAAAATTGCTATTACAAGATAGCTCCCTTGGAATGACGATCAACTTATAATAATGATGGCATTGTTGAATATTTTGAACATTGCAAAAATGGATGGTTATACCCCACACCAATCAACCCATGAGTGGGCGTTCATGCCTGCAGTAACCACTACAGGCATGTTGTATCATTGCCATTTTGCCGCATTTGAAGCATTTAATACTTTCAGCATGGAATTTCAAATGCTTTATATAATTAGCACATGTCTTACATAATTGACACAATCACATGAGTAAATTAAGTTATAATTAACACAATTACAATAGTAACTTACTAAATAAGATTATAATATTTATATTAAAATAAAATTTCTAATATTTATATTAAACTATTATTAATAATAATATTATTGAATATTATGCCTTAAATATTTATTATTTAATATAATTTTTTAATTAAATTAATGTGTTTTTTTTTTACTTTTATTGAGTTTTTTTCAATATCTTAACTTAATTGTCTATTAAAAATTCCTATTTCAAATTTCAATAGCATTTAATTAAATAAAATTATAAATTAATATTTAAATTATATTTTAAGTTAATTTAATATGATATCTTCCTAACATGATAAATCAAAAGATTACCTCATCTAACAGCATCGTAACTTTTCAAATTTCAATAACATTTAAGCAGATAAAATTATAAATAACATTTAAAATTATGTTAAGCTAATTTGATACAATATATTGATAACATGATAAATCATTTAACTCTATCATTTTCAATAACATTTAATCAAATAGAATTATGAATAACATTTAAAATTATGTTATGCTAATTTCATACAATATCTTCGCAACATGATAGGTCAAAGGATTGCGGCATTTAACAGAATCCTAACGCAATCAATTTCCTTCGGCAAATAGTTGGGAAGTGCGTTAAAATATTTTTTAGATTCAAATGAGTGTGGCAGGGTTAGAACCTGAGATTAATGTTACTAAGAGTTTTCTTCATTCCAATTGAAATCATATGAGAGCCTTTGTCCTTAATAAGTTCGGATATTCTCTGTTACGGCAGAAAAAAAAAATTACCACGCAAGATCACCTAAAGGAAGAAAGGATTTCTTTGCATTCAAAAAATGTAGGGTAAATATTAAGATGAAGATTTTAGAGCTGTGAATGAATTAGGGTCTTATTTAGCAAATTAATTAGGAACACTCAAGATTATTTGGAACAAGAAAGGATTTTTTTGAATTTGTATTCAAAAAATGTTAGGGCAAGTATTAAATTAAAGATTTTAAAGCTATGAATAAATTAGAGTTTTATTTAGTAAATTAATTAGACATATTTTGAAGCTTTATAGAAATACATAGTAATCTTAATTTCTTGGCTAACAAGAATGGTTATATCTTTAAAATACAATTCACATTTAACAACAATTGAAGTAATGGAGAACCTAACTAAAACAATAAAAAAAAAACAAAAAGAGAGTTAAGAAATTAATGCGACGACTCTATGAAAGAAGGCCACATAACTTCCTCTTCCAATGTAGACACCTTTGATCCTTATTCCACCTTTGATCCTTATTCCAGATATGAAAGAATAAAGCAAACTATTAACAAACTAAAACTTGTTATGGATTGACAATAAGAACCAAAAGGTTATTAATGAAATTAATAGAATTTTGCTTATTCATAAGATGAGGGTAGACGTTTGAGGGCGGAAAATGTTTGGCACACAATTTTTATTAGCAGGACAACTCACACTGATGAGGGAAAATGTTTGCTCATAAGTTTCACAGTATTGATAATGGTCATCCACTTTAGTGTTGGACAATGATGGAATAAACCTATTTTGTAATGTTTTTTTTAATAAATGAAAGTCAAGAGCAAATTTAAGAAACTAAAAAATAATTCATATTTTTTTCCTAATGTATATTGGATAATGTACATTGGATCATGTATAAGATGAAGAATATTTCTAGATTATCAAATCTTGATCATTCATAATTTAAAGATTGGAAATTCCTCAAGCTCAATTTCAATATAGACTATGCATATGGAGGGAATTATTATAAGCTTTAGTGGATGAAATAATTTGTCTGGTGAAAATAGTGTTTTTTTGTTTTTGTTATTTTGTTATTGAGAAATAGTTTTTGAATTTATAAATGGATTCAGGGCCTTAAAAAAAAACCTAGGGCATCTGGGTTGTACAAAATTCATAGATCAAATTGATGTTTCCAACAATTTTCTGCTAGATTTTAAGCATATTTGATGGGAAAATATTTCTGAAAAAAAAAAAAAAAATAATAAATAAAATAAATAAATAAATAAATAAGGGAAATTTAGAATTTTCTCTCATTGTTCCATCAAAATTTAATGACCTTATTTTTTTTTATTTCATCTCTGTCATTTTACATTTTATGCATATTCATGGGTGTGATTTTTGTTTTTGTTTTGTTATATATAAGTTCTAGGCAACAAACCCCCATATTTAAAGTAGGATGCTTGTGACTAAGTCGAAGACATTTACTTTTCCTAGAGATTCAGTGAGACTTTCTTATCTCTTTCTGTTTTCAAAATGTCAATTTTCTAGCCCTACAACAATAGTAAGAGACTTAAGTGGAAATAGTTCAAGATCTCCAAATGATAAATCCAAATTGATAAACAAAAGATATTTATAATTAATGTCTAGGAGTTGATGGGAAAACCCAAAGAACATAAGTTGAATAGAAGATAATAATCCATCCCCAAAATACATCTCCTTATTAAAACAAGAAACAATGCTTAACTTGGTTGAGGATATGAGACTTGCCTAGTTCGTTTTTTAATTGTACATGCAACTAAATATTTAGTGAACCATTCACAAATGGGAGATCTTTCTTCTTTCATTATTTAACCTTCCTCTTCTTGTAAATATGTGAATCCAACTCAAGCCTAATTCCAAGCCCAATAAGAAGAGGCCTCTCAAAAAACAATGTCAAAACTATTTTTTCTAAACAACAAGACCCAATAGCAGTGAATTGGATAAATGGTAGGCCCGCACCTTTCAACAAAAGGTTTTTAGACTAATTTCTCAATTGATACTATACCTTCCTTTTCCTCACTATGTTTGTGGTCAATTGAGTCCTCCTTTTACATGTCACAACTACTAACTTAAAATTGGGATAGGTAATTGGAGTTACAAGTATCTAAATCCTAGGAATTCGAACTTAAAAAGGGAATAGGAAAATGGTTCAATTGGTTATGGAAACTCACTAATAAGGATGGAAAGAAAAAAACCATGTATTAAGTTACAAATGATTTATTCTAAATCATTACCAATGAACCTACTCATTCACAATAGATCACTAAAATCTATGAGGATTAATTTGAACGTACCTATTAACAATGAACCATTAAAATTTATGATCATTAAGTTAGATGTCTGGACATCAATTTACTATTTAAATTTACAATTTTTTTTTTTTTTCACCTTATAATAAGTTAAAAAAAAACATAAAAATACACCATGAATAGTCAAATTCCAAACCTACTTGCCTTGATGATTCTGGCTTCAAGTTTCTTTGGTGGAAGTGAGAGAAGAACACATTATTTACATGCGTAGGATGATTCAATATCCAATTGTGGGTTGTTCCCATTGTCAAATTTGAGTCGACTAGTTTCAATAGTTAATCTCCTTCTCTGACTATGGTAGTACCATTGTTGTGAGACATGTTTTACTTATAAGTTATCCATTCTCATTAATCCCCTTTTTCTTACCATATCATTGTGATACATGTGGGAGGCATCTGGTGATGCATGTAAGTTTCATTTCGGAGCAAGACATTCTATTAAAATTTTTACTAGTAGGTGAGGGTGATTGACTAGGTTGACCAATTTGACCAAATAGACTCACCATATGCCAATATCACATCAACCACTTGTATGTCAAACACAAGGGTAATTGTTCCATATATCAAGTCGATCTTCAAAATTGAATTTTCTTACAGTAGATTTGATGAGAATTGGACATGAGTAGTCATGGTATCGATTAGATGACATTGGTGTATAACATTATTCTCTTGTGTTTTCATGTTTTGTACCTAGCAATTTCTCACCTAGGCTGCATGCTCTATGTGAACAATAATTTTTCCCATGGCATGTCATCTTCATCTTGTAGGCCATCTTGATGTTATTACGTCTTCAGTATGTTGTGTCAAGTAGTATTAGTTTTACTGTTCAGAAAAATTTCTCGAACATCTCCTTCACCAAATATTCAACTTGCACACTTGTCTTCAATGGAGAAATAGCCATGAGTAGTAATAATTCTTCCAACAAATTCTCAAGGAATTTTTTGATATCATTCAACTTCTTATTCACTTAGCATGTCTTCCAAATTTATTCTTTTTCATTTGCTTTTTCGTTTGTAAGCTTGGGATTCTATAGTAATATGATGGACCAAATGGTGAAAACAATTTCAATACACATTTAAGAACTGACACTACCATATCCCAAGAAAAAATAGCACACACATATTCTTAAAGAAGATATATGTTTGGGAAAGTGAACCAACCAAGTTCTTATTCATCTTCATGAATATTTACAACATGGAGCTATTATACCACTTCCAACTAATCATTACTTAAGTGAATTTACCCTTTATTACATAAGTATTCATGTATTTACTTAATATCTTGTATCTAATGCATGATGGAATTACATGAACTTAAGAGGCCTCTCAATGGGTTCCCTAAAGCAACATACCCACATAAACAATAAAATAGTAAAGAAAAATGAATTAAATGCACATGTCCCCTTATCTTTTGGAACACATAATTAAAGGATAACCTCAATTCAAACAAAGCTTGTGCTATGTTCATTGATGCTGACATGTGGACACCTCCTAGCTTAACTCAAGGGGATTGGAATTCAATTCATTCTCTAGCTATAATATTTATTTATGTTACTCTTACCAAATAACCAAACCTCTTGTTTGGTCAATTTAGTGTGATCTAAATTGCTATTTATATTGTCAACCTGGGGTTCGTAAACTGACGAAGTGAGGTGTACTATATGTACTTAGATAACCATTTTCTTAGGTTTTTGTCGTTTTAAGCTTTTTAGTTTGTTTTTGGATTTTATTCTTTTCTTAATGTGTGGTGATGAAAGTGAAGTGTGAAGTGTGTGGAGTGTAAATGGTTATGATTTCTATGCTTGAAAAATGCTCAAAAGAAAGCTTTACAATAACTGAAATGAAACCAATCCTTAGGAGAAAACAAAATGCATCAAAAAGCGAACTAATGGCAATGGCCCAGTATCCTTGCTGCTGAAAATGAAAAGAAAGCAAAAAGTTGAAAAACAACTCAAACTTAAAGTAAAGCAGCTAATTCACACTACTTGAGCTTTTTAGATCCTTTGCCCCTTGGCTCAATCTACCTTGGGGAAGTAATCATGAGCATAACAAGCAATATGAGATTTAACTGTTCAAGAAAATAAATTGCATAAGGAAATTAATCACACTACTTGAATTCTTCAAATCCTTTATCCCTCAGCTCAATCTACCTTGGGGAAGTAATCATAAACATAACAAGCAATATGATAACTAAATGTAAAAAGAAATTAATCACACTACTTAGACTCCTTTAGTTCTTTACCATTCAGCTCAATCTACTTTATGGAAAACAACTATGAGTAAGTAATATGACACTTAAATCACACCATAGTTAGTGATCTTCTGATCTCCTGCTGATATAGTCATTTGACCACAGAAAGAAATCATAAAATTATTAAGTAGTATGACATCTAATTTAGCAGAAAATGAAATAAACAAATAACAATTTGAAAAGGACATTGCTGAATGTAAATTGCAGAAAATAAAGGTTAGCAGGAAGGACAAGATGATCACATATGCCAAAAGTTATTAAAGAAAATAAAAGATTGTCTGGGCTGCCTAAAAGAACCTGCAAAAAGCACTGATCAGTTTATAAAGACAAACATATAAACAATAGAAACATAAAGCTAAACATATTATGTACAAACTTTGACAAAACAAAAGCATAATGAAACTAAACAAATACTTTACAGGGCTTCAGTATGCAGGGGCCCTCTGCCACTTCAGCCAATGAAATGATCACAAGACTATCTTCAGAAAGGTCTACTCATGTATTCAAATCAGCAACATATAAAACAGTGGGGTGATATAACCAGTAGTGTGCGGAAATTACATAACAGTTCGGAAATTCTATGCATCCAAAAAGTCTCCTTAAAGCGTTTGAAAATGCGTTATTTATAATGTAAATGTCCTACAGTTAACTAATCAACTACTTAGGCTATTAACTGCGTGCCATAGACACGTAGATCTCATGAGCCTAGATCTAGTGTAACTATCGTTATGCTTCTTTAAATCCTAGAGTGGTTGGCTGTAAGATTCGTTGTTCAAGATCGATCCTCAGGTGCACTGGAGCCTCTGTGAGCTGGGAACTAGGCCACGTATCATTCACGTGCCTTTAACAGTAACGTGCCACCGCTGGACTCTTTGGTTGGCCACGTCTTTGACTTTGGTTGACCGCAGCTTCAAAATGATGATTTGGCCGGTTCGAAGGGACACGATCCATGTACATGCCATCTGTAGCTTGCCCATATAGCCCGTTCCTTCAGAAGACACCTAGAGCACAACCTTTAACAAAATGGCTGCGGAATCCTGTGTGGGCTACGGAAACCTATGCTGGCTGCGGAAATTGACAAGTTTCCACAGCTGCATGAACAAAAGACTAAACCAAACAACAGACATGAGTATAGTTAGAAAACCATATAAACAGTCCTTTTTAAACTATAATGCAATGATTCAACCACTGGATGAGTGAAGTGAGTGGAGTATGAGGGTTAAGAGGGTGTGTTAGGAAGGTGCAAGGTTGAGGCTCAACATACCCCCACTGTGAAGGTGTTGCATGTCCTCATGCAACCAAAACTGTGTGATTTCCCTTTTAATCTACATTCTACGAGGCCTCTGCAAGGACATCTAGTCCTCTTTTCTTTTTCCTTGATGCCATTGACATCATCATCCTTGGTTTTCTAACTAGACATTTAAACTTGAGATTAATTAGAGCCCTGCTTAGCTTCTTGCATCTCTTTTTCAGTCTTCTATTCTTCTTCTGCCACAGTCCTAAATGGAGCGTGGTATTATCATGGACCATTTTGTCTACTTTACCTTGCTCTTTGAGTGTTTCATTTTCTTGTATTATGTGCCTATTTAGGACTTCTAGTTCAAACACTTCTTGTTTTAGAGACTGAACCTGGGCATCAAGTGGCAAAGAAGTGCTAGGTCCTGCAGCTGATTGCTCTAGTGATTCCAGGTAATTGTATACTTCTTGCTGGTTAGGATCCACTTCAGGTGATTTTCTTTGTTTGAACTCAAAATCTTGTGGAGGAGGATTGCCTGCTCCTTCTTGCCGAAAAGGACTTTCCTCTCGTGGAGGGCTTATGTCAAGGCTTGGCTGTTCTGGTGATTCTCAAGTATTTCTTCACTTAAGTCAATAATGTGGGACTGCTCTGCCTTTTTTTTCTTTCATTTTCCTTTTAATCGGGAGCTTCTTCTCAAGGATGAACTCACAATTGTCTTCTCTGCAGTTTGTTTCCATTTCTGTTGTTTCTTGGCCAAGGCAGCAGCTTTGAGATCCTCTAGCCTTTCTGACAAAGGCTGGTAGTCCTCTTCCAATGATTTTTCAGGTGATGGAGAGATTTCTTGAGTGATTACTTTTCCCTTCTCTGTCTTTTGTTTCTTGTGTTTGGGCTGGTCTTCTTCCTCTTTTTGGGCAGTCCCTTCAATTTCTTCAAGAGGGGAGTCTTGGGCTGTAGCATTTTTATCCCTCCTCCTACTTTTCCTTGGGATTTTTGATGGGCTACTTCCAGAGGCTTCAGCTGGCTCTTGGAAGTAGTTCCTTGTTAGAAATTGATCCCAAGTATCCTTATATTTCTTTAACTTCTCCTCAATCAGAATTCTTATGAGCCCGTGATGATAGATATGTGGCTCAATGTTTCCTACATGCTTTTGAACCGTGACACTCATTTTCTTTAAACTTGCTAACAGAAAATGTGGTAAATTGATAACATGTCCATCTATAAAATTCATCATTAACCTCACATGGTACATGTACATGGAGCGAAAACGGCCCTCACATGTAATAAATTTCTGTATAACCAACAACAAACCAGACCACTCTTCTTTCAATACATTGACAGGGATACCTCGGGTGAAAATTGTGGTATCCATACCTTGATTGCGCAGCATCGTTCTACAGATTTGGTCATCTACGCTCCTATTTTTGAACCATCTTTCTCCATCTTGAGGCAGGCCTGTAGCTTCTGCTATTGTGGCCTCGGTCACCGCAAACTTTAAGTCTCCCACCTCTACTATCTGTCCGTTAAAGGACCTTGCAAAGGTTTTAGTCACTTCCTTATTATACCCTTTGAATTTTTGAATAATCCGGAGCCATTTGTCTTTCTTTAACAACTCCTTGACTTGGGGATAACCTTCCAAGTACTTTGATCCTCCCGGCTCGGCTCTCAGCAGTTTTCCCATTCTCGGCCTTAAATTCACTTAGGGTTTTTATCTACGTATGAGGGTTAAGGAAGAAAGGCTCTATCATAGAGTTTTTAGGAGAGACTATAGCAGCTGTAATCGGGGTTTAGAACGGCTACAGTGGTTGTAGTCACAGTATCAAGCAAGCGTATTGACTGCAGTTGAAAACAGCGGGAATGCCCGAATCACAGGAAGAATAACAAGTGAGCAGGGGTGACCGTGATCGAACTTATGGAATGAACATGAGTATATGTGGGAATTATTATGGTATGAGTGGAGTAACGACTTGATTTTCCCGAGTTTTAGGTGAATATATGTGAGGTTTACACGTCTCAAGTAGACGGCTGCGGGAATTATGGCTTGTAAGAGCCGTAATACAATAGGTCACGTCTAGGAGTACGAGTCATAAATAGAAGTAGAGTCATTTTTGAGTTTGAACTCAGGTAATCATAAGACCGTTAGGGAGAGTGAATGCAAGGTGTATGGGATGGTATTACGGAATAGGAATGGTAGTGGGTGGTTAATTAAATCATTGCGCATAGAAGAACCGATCATGGGTTAATAACTATACATAATGATGACTTGAAGTGCTGTTTGATAGAGAATTTTGATCACACCTTTGGACACTTGTCATTCTTTGCTTAAAATTTGTAACCAGTTGCTCCTTTTTGGTATTTTGATGATGCCGCATGTCCTTAGCTCACGTACACCTGCATTGCATGCTTTTGGCACTAACAGTTGATTTTATTTTGAAACAGGGTGATGTTGGCTGCGGAAATCGTTTCTAGCTGCGGAAACAGGTTCCAGCTGCGGAAACGGTGGCCAGCTGCGGAAATCGTTTCTAGCTGCGGAAACAGGTTCCAACTGCGGAAACGGTGGCCAGCTGCGGAAACTGAAATAACACCCCTTGATCTGCACAAAGATAGTTTAGAGGAAAATAGCTAAATGAAGAATAGTCCTGAGAAGGGGACTTTATTGATGAAATGGAATGGAATGAAAATGGAGTGAGAATGATGATGAAAATGGAATGGAAGTGGAATGAAATGGAATGAGTGGGTGAGATGGAATGAAGATGGAAAGAACATGAGAGGAGATTTTTTTTGGAAAATATGGAGTGTCAGGTGCCCATGATTTTCACTCCATATTTTCTGTATAAGACTGCCAATCCATGATTGGTTTTCAGGCTTATACATTTTTTTTTCTTTTTTTTTTTGTAGAAACCACAAGAAACCAAGATCAGGCTGATGGGGGAGAAGGATTCTTCTCCACCAGCCTTATTGCAGAATTATCTTGGAAGATTTTGACAAACTCTTCTCTGGAAAGTGGCTTATGATAAACTTTCAATCGGTGCCCATTCACAATAAGAGGAGTCTGAGATTCATCAATGGTCTTGATTCTTACCACTCCATTGTCAAAGACTTTGTTAATCTCATATGGCCCAAGCCAATGAGTCTGAAACTTTCCTTTGAAGTCTTTAAACTTGGAATCAAAAAGTAAGGCCCAATCTCCTTCTTGAAACTTTCTCTCTTTAATATATCTGTCATGCCACTTAGCTCTTTGATGTTGAACTAGATCAGTTCTTAGGATTGCATCTTGTCTGATCTCATCTAGCTCATTCAACAGCTCCATTCTGTGCTTTTGGGCTTCTGATAGATTCATCCCCAACTGAACTGCCATCTTGAAGGTCTTAACTTGAAACTCAATGGGGAGCAGGACTTCTTTCCCATAAACAAGTTCATAGGGAGAATGTCCTGTTGTGTTCCTCCATGTAGTTCTGTAGGCCCATAAGGCTTCAGGGAGCCTTTCTGCCCAATCTCTTCTATGGAGATGAACAGTCTTGGTGATGATGCTCTCAAGAACTTTATTTGTAGATTCCACTTGACCATTTGCTTGAGGATGGTAAGGAGTAGATTTTCTAT
>APFE031605195.1:0-24676 GCA_000404065.3 Pinus taeda | reverse complement strand
TTGTGCAACTAACTTCTCCTCTAACAACAAATAAGTCACACATCTAGCATAAAAATACTTAAACAAACCTAGTCTTCCATGATCAAAGAAAAATGGACTATCACAAAACTCAGCGATCTGCAGAGAGGTGACAAAAAATACTTTGGAGCCTCAAGATGGATAGAAGAGAAGGTAAACTCTTCTTACTCAATTAAAAGGAGAGGTTTGAATAGATAACGATTCAACTAAGAATTTAGTTGCTATTTAATTGAGTCCAACCACTGCTATTACGAGTTCCTTTGTCAACATCACAGGATCATTCGATAAATAATAGATAACAATATTGTATACGTAAAACCAAACCATATTCAATTTAATAAGGGTTGTAGTCATGTAATTCAAAGAATATGACTATTAAATTAATCGAAAATGATTAGAACTCCATAGAAAAATCATTTGTTTGATCCATGCCACGTTGATGTCAAACTGTGTGTTACAGTGATGTCGGATTCTCAAACGAATCCACTGCTACACTCACAAGATAAACAAAGCTTGAATAGAGGCTTGACAACACTCATCTCACTGCACGACATTAGACCACACCATCCATCAAATATTCAACAAATCAGCTCAAAATATGCCAACACATAGACTTCCTAGTAAATAAAATCCACAACTTTCGTCAACGTAGACACTAACGCTGAAGAAATAAATAGAGATAAAATATTCTATGATCACTCACCACACTACATAGGTTTAAAGCCTCTCGATTTAGGCTCTAATACCATGAAATAATGGTTGAAAATAGAATATATTTCAAACAATGGTATGTATGCACACACACACACAAATTACATTTAGTCATTCCTATATAATATAGAGTTTCTCACATCTAAATTATTCATAATTTAAGGGGAGAGGTTTAGATAATTTCTCAACCATCACCAACAACTCAAAAACCAACTTACCAAATATAGGATGTTAGCATTAAATCTAAGTGGTTCACAAACCTCAAAGATATGTGACCACTATTTCCATAGAATATTTATATACTAGGTGACCACTATGTCCATGGAATATTTATGCAAGAAGCTCCACCCAAAGTAATCACTTCTAGTTTGATCAACCATGGATAGAAATGAACGAGTGATATCTCAAAATAAAATGTGCTTTAACTATGGAAACTGAACCAATTATTATTACTATTACTAATCTTCCTATACAAACGCTTTTTTTCTCCACACATTTTTATTCAAAACATTTATCAACTTATTTGATATATATATATCTGTGTGTGTGTGTGTGTGTGTGTGTGTGTGTAACACGCTAGCTCTCACACTTGCATGACACGACATCAATCCCAAATGGCTTCCACTATGACCTCTAGGTGCAACTGCACCTCCCTCAAGCACAACGCATGGGAAAGAAAAGGTTTTAACCTATGACCTACATAGCGGCATGAAAACCTTAGCAGTACATTCGCTGACCAAGAAGCCACAACCCTAGGTGCGACATCTCCGGGTAATTTGTAAATATTAATTACCACAGTAAAAGACATGATACTATTCCTGAGCTTCAGGGAAGGTCATATGATTATCCAGAATCTTTAAATTTTTGTTTGATTAATAAATTATGTCACTAAGTTGTGTAGAAGTGATGACATCTTGGAAAGAATGCCAATTATGTCTCACATGTTAGTTGGGTAGACAATTATGGTTAGGCAGTTACTGCCATAGCTTTTGCTTGAGAATTAATTCTCAAAAGATGGGAACCAAAAGAGTAATAGGTACATGAAGTAATGAGACAAGGGAGAAAAAGATGAACCTGTAACAAAGACTGTGTTTTAAATTCGTGCTGAAGGGTTAGATATATTTATGAAATTTAGCTGGACTAAGTCTGGTTAGGACCAGATATCCATAGAAGAACTAGTTGCATGATGTTACAGACTACCTTGCTTGTGAGAAGAGCATGGGGGGGGTGGGGATTCAGTTTGCGACATTGCTTTATGGAAGGTGGAGTGGAGAGTTGTGCAGACTAGTGAGGCAAAAGATAAGTACTATATTACTCAGTTGTGTAACTACTAAAGAAGATATATATATATAGAAATAGTGCTATACAAAATTTAGTGGAATAAAAATACATAAGTGTGAATATTCTGTATGCAAATCTATAGGACCTGAGTCCTGTTTCGTAACTGTTATTAATGATGAGTAAGAACAAACCAATTACTATTCCATATGGAACCAGATGAACAATAAAATTTGATAATGACTTAAGAAAAGAAATAAGTTATCCTGGTTAATTAAAAAACTAAGTAGCATACTAAAATAATGGTACGGGTTACAATATTATTTACAAGGAACTTAGATAGAAAACCAACCGAGAATTGGATTAGTCTTCTGACCTAGCCTGGATAGCGGCCTAGTCGGAAGACAATCCCATTGTCTCGTATATCAGGTCGAGAATATAGTTGAAAATAACCCTTTAGAAAAATAAGTATTGAAGGCAACGTACAATTGTAATCAAAAGTAAGGGTACATAACATATTAACCCACATTAATCAAAATTTATTCTTTGTTGAACCCAAAAGAATAGAAAGAAACTAAAAATATACGAGACTGTCAAGGAATAATATACATCTACAAGAAGTATAAGATAACAATAATTGTAACATTAATTAACCTCGACAAAGTACAATCAAAATCAACCTTCTTTTACAATCTTTCTACAAATAGCTACCATCGTAGCACTGTTAACAACTATAAATTGTACTATAAACATATTACAAGCCGTAAGGTTAAATGATTGACACAAATAATATGAAAAGAGGGTTTAACCCGTATAAATTTTTCTCCCATTATTATACACTAACTTGCTGTGAAAATGCAAGGTAATAAACAAAATTATATAGTAGGCTACAAGACTAAGAAACCCGAAATCTAACAAATTTGATGCGAAAGTCTAAGATGGAACTCGAAAAAATATAATAGGCTCAAATGGTCGCTTTGGAATTGTTTTTAATAAAATAAAAATACTCTCTCATCATATCACGATGAGCCTCCTAGTAGAAGGTTTGAAAAGACCTGGAAAACCTAGAACAGAACAATCCTTAACATATTTTTTAGTAATTTGATGGTCATAACTGGAGTAAGAAAGTGGAATACCTACACAGATCATAAGAAAGCATTAGAAGGGGGTTCCGTGAATTGTAAGAAAACCGTAAATACATATAATTGACAATTTATGTAGATAACATGGGGTATCAATGGGAAATTTGAACATAACTGTAGAATTCCCAAAGAAGGGTAGCGAGGGTTACCTGAAACCGACATCCTTCAACTAGAACCATCAAGGTATCTTTTATGCATGAAATCTAGAACTAAGCCATTATTCGAACTTCTTGCACATCATCAAATAGGAACCCAAATGAGAAAATAAATTTCTTTAAGTTATCACACAAGAACAATGAGGAACCTTCAAATTCCTAAGCTACATCTTTACACTCCACAATTCTAGACTACCTGAAGTAGTTTCAGTAGGAAAGGGTGGAAAATTGCAATGGCAACAACTAAAACCCTGAGAGAGAGAAGCATCCTGAAACCCTATAGTGAATAAGGTGAATGAAATCCAGGCAACATGAGTTGGGTGGGTAGTTACCATGACCCAGCTCAAGGAAACCTCCACTGTCAGATGAGCATCTACATCCTAGATCGTTGATGAGATCCAGCTCCCGAGACATGGATAGGTGTAATAGTTAGAGCATGTTCTCTAGAAGTTTCCATTACATGCATTTACTGGAGATTAATGTAACTGAGGTGGATTGGTGGGTCATTCAAGAACACACACACACACACACACACATGTGTGTGTGTGTTCTTGAATGACCCACCAATCCACCTCACTTACATTAATCTCTAGTAAACGCATGTACTAGAAAATTCTGAAGAAGATGCTCTAATTCTTACACCTGTCCATGTCTCATACATACATACATACATACATACATACATACATATATAGAGACACACACACACACACACATATAAGTGCACTTGTGTAATGTTATCAATTAAACGATATCAATCACGTAATCCTACGTTGAACATAGGTACATAACGTTGTATGTTATAACATTTCAACAATACTTAATAGCTTATGAAATCTACAAGCTAATATATCTCAAGCATTATCAAACCTGAAAACTTATAATGGTATTGGGTTAGGTAATGGAAAATTAATTCTTTATTTTTTTTCTTTTATGTTGAGTAATGAGTTTTCACATGGAGATGTGACAAGTGGTATGAGAGCCAGGTTGCAAAGATGTGACCTTTGGGTTAGTAATAAAATAATAACAATTGTGATGTTCCTAGAGAGGGCGTGCGGAGGAGGCAATATGAGGAGAGCAGGATTCACACTAGTAAGACTTGTGATGGGAGCAGTTTCAACGCCCTTTCCAGAAACTAATTCGGAAATGTGGGTGCATTTGGGAGAAGAATCATGGACCACTAATGTTGCTATACTAGAGATAGTTCAAGAGTTGAATGAAATGGCCAGATTACGAGCTGAAAATGAAAGTTTGATGCAAGAACAAAAAAAAATTATGAAAAGTTTTTCTCGCAGGCAAAACCAACGACAACCCATTCCTAGTCCAGAGCAAGAAAATATGATGGGAAATAAAGAGATAAGGGATGAAAACATGGAAATGGAAGGTGACCAAGAAAATCAGGAAGAGGAATTAGATAATGTTTCAGATCATAATAAGCACAAAAGATAGAAGGATGAGTTGTAGGGAGAATTAAAAAAAATTAAGCCTCTAACCTTTGATGGCAAACAGGAGGAGGCTGCTGAAGCTTGACTTATTAATATGAACAAATGCTTCCAATTGTATCAGTATTATCATAATCTAAAGGCTTGACTAGAAATTTGTCAACTACATGGAAAAACCACCTTATGGTGGGAAGCTGTGAAAATAATATGTGGAATCAATGAGCAAAATGTGACTTGGGAAAAATTTCAGGAACATTTTAAGGACAAGTACCTAAGTGAAAGATTTTATGATGAAAAAGAGAAGGAATTTAATGACCTTTGGCGGGGTAAATTGGCCATGTATGAATTGATAACAAAATTTACATATTTTCTATGATATGTTCCTTATATACGTGAGGAAAAGGCAAAGGTCCAACGATTTATTAGCAGTCTGTCTGCATTCATGAAGGAGTGTTTAGAGTTTGATAATCCGAAAAATATGGACGAAGTGATAAGGAAGATGTGTATATGTTATCAACAGAATAAATAGAAAGGAGATGAAGGAAAAAGGTGGACTTAGAAGAAGAGATCTAAGTTTTCACAAGGTGCTAAAGGAAATAAGTCTACAAATCCTAAAGGGTCTTGCAAAAATCCGCAAAACCAAAATGCTAATAAAATCCAGCAAAGATTCAAATTGGCAAATGAACTAAAACACAATGAACAATGAGATAAAATTGGAATGGAACCAATGACAAGATCTCTAGTGCAGTGTTGGGGATGTGGGGGACTGCCTTATGTTAAGAATTGTCCTCATCATAAGGGGACCAAACATGTGGCACAAATTCAAGAAGCATACAATTTAGGAGAAGTGGTAAGGAGTTTACCTAGAATTAACACTACTCTAGAAGATCACCACGTTGAGTACCAACCCACTATGGTAGACTTTGAAGGTAAGATTTTTAACCAAACTGTGTCTATTTTGATTGATCCAAGAGATAGTTTGAGTTATATAAGCCCAAAAGTAGTAGAAAATTGTTGTTTGCAAATGATTAAATTTAAGAATCCATGGTTGGTGCAACTGGCCATGAGGGCTAAGAGAATGGTGATAGCTAAGGTCAATAACTGCCCCATGGAGCTCGCGAGATAATCGATTGTTGTAGATTTGAATGTCCTACCTTTAGGATCTTATGATGTACTAATATGTATGGATTGGCTTGAAAGACATTGGCCCCTCATCAATTGTAAAGATAAAACTATTAATTCTGTAAATGAAAAATGAATAAGATGGTAAATTCAAGGAGTGAAAAGAGCCCTAAAATTAAGATTGATAACTGCTTCCCAGTTGGCAAAATGCATTCAGAAAGGGTATCATATTTAAGCGGTGCAAGTAGGATATACCAATTCAAAAGAGAAAACTGTCACCTTGGAAAATATACCTATTGTACAAAATTTTCTTGATGTTTTTCCTGAAGATATTCCTGGATTGACCCTAAGTCGAGATATAGATTTTACAATTGAACTAGTTCTTGGGGCTGTTCCAGTATCCCGAGAACCTTATCGGATGAGTGTGCTGGAATTAACAAAACTTAAAATGCAATTACAAGAATTATTAGATGAAAAGAACATTCACCCAAGTGTGTCACCTTTGGGAGCTCCTGTACATTTCGTGAAGAATAAGGATGGAACTTTGCAATTGTGTATTGATTATCAACAGTTAAATAAATTGACTGTTAAGAATAAGTACCCTTTACCCCATATTGATGAGTTGTTTGATCAGGTAAAGGGGGATACTATATTTTCTAAGATTGACCTTCGTTCAGGTTACCATCAAATAATAATAAAAGAAGAATATGTATATAAAGCAACCTTTAGGAATCGTTACGGGAACTATGAATTTGTTGTCTTGCTGTTTGGGATGACTAATGCCCCAACAAGTTTTATGTGTCTTATGAACACTATTTTTCATCAATATTTAGATAAGTTTGTATTTATTTTTATTGATGATATACTGGTATATTCTTGAAACATGGAAGAGCACAAGGAACATTTGTGGATCGCTTTGCAGACATTAAGGGAACACCATATGTATGCAAAATACATGTATGATTTATTTAAAGAAAAAATTTAGTACTTAGGACATGTCATAACTAAGAATGGAATTGTTGTGGACCCGGAAAAAATAAAAACCATAATGGAATGGCCAATTCCGCAAAATGTGGCTTATATAAGGTCATTTATGGGACTGGATGGATACTATAGAAGGTTTGTTCAATGATTTTCCAAAGTAGCATATCCCATTACCTCCTTGCAGAGAAAAGGAAGAATATTCAAGTGGACATTCGAGTGTTAATACAATTTTGACCGATTGAAACACGTTTTTACTACTGCCCCTATTTTAAGCATTGCAGACCCAAACAAGGAATATGTTGTCTGCAACAATGCTTGTAAGGATGGAGTAGGGGAAGTACTAATGAAAGAGTGTAGAGCTATAGAATATGAATCTTAGAATATAAAGGAGCATGAGAAAAAATACTCGACCTATGATCCAGAACTAACTGCAGTAATCCATGCATTAAAAACGTGGCAACATTATTTATTAGGAAATAAATTTTTACTGATGACAAGTCATCATAATTTTAACTAACTATTTTAAACAACCTACTTTGAATGCTTTAAATGCATGTCGGGTTTCCTTTATGAGTGACTTTGATTTTGAAATTAAACATTTAAAAGGACAAGAAAATTGGGTAGCAGATGCATTAAGTGGAAGCTAAACTGTGTCCTAGAGATTTCATTCAGTGAAGTTAAAACTGCTTTCAAGGAGCATATTAAAGAAGCTGCTCAAAGAGATCCTAAACACAATTTTTTATGGTAGCATGACCAAAGTCCAAACAATAGTGAACAAAAATTAGGATATGAGATAAATAAGGAAAAAAATGTTGATTTATCTAGGCAAACATTATTTTCCTAATCAACAAAGTATCAAGCAATTAATTCTAGATGAATACCACATAATTCCTTATGCAACTCACCCTGGCTATTAGAAACTAATCACTGGATTAAGAAAAGGGTACTTTTGGCCATGTATGAAAAAATAAGTGGTAGATTATTTAGCTCGTTGTTTGGAATTCTAGCAGGTAAAAACAAAGCACCAACATCCTGCTGGATTGCTCCACCCATTGTCTATTCCAGAATGAAAGTGGGAGATCATTTCAATTGACTTTATTAGATTCTTACGTAATACCAAGAAGAAAAATGACTCGATAATGGTAGTAGTAGATAAATTGAGTAAATTTTCCCATTTTATTCCAATACAATCTACCTTTAATATTGTTCAAATTACTATCATATTTATGAAAGATATATTTAGACTGCATGGAATACAAAAGACAATAATTTCAGATAGAGACGTAAAATTTACATCTGCATTCTGGAAAGCATTGTTTGAAGGTTTAGGCACTTAGATACATTTTAGCATGACATACGATCCTCATACGGATGGGAAAACAGAGTGAGTAAACCAAATAATTGAAGATATGTTAAGAATGTATGTGATGCAACAACTGCTTAAGTGTGAAGACTACATACATTTGGTGGAGTTCGCTTACAATAAAAGCTATCATGCATCCTTGTGGATGAGCCCATTCGAAGTTTTATATGGTCGCAGTGCAGAACACCTTTGAATTAGGGAGGCCCTGAAGATAAATTAATGCTAGGTCCCGATATGTTTAAAGAAATGGAGAATGCAGTAAAGAAAGTAAGGATGAAATTGAAGGCTGCTCAAGATAGGGAGAAAATTTATGTTGATAAGAAAGAAAGTTTCCAAGAATTTCAGATCGGGGACCACATATATGTATGAGTGAAGCCCAAGAAAATTACTTTGCAATGGGGAGTTTGTGCCAAGTTAGCACCCTAGTTCTATGGTCCTTTTAAAAATTTGGCTCGAATCGGGCCTGTAGCGTATCAACTAGCCTTACCTAGCTATATACACGTGCATAATGTCTTTCATGTTTATATGTTAAAAAAATACATGTATGATCCCCACCATATAATTAGTTGGCAAGATATACAAGGAACATATGTAACAATAATTACATTAAATTTATTTTTTTATTTACTATTATTTTTTAAAGATGGAGGAGGAATTGATAGATTTCTCGATGACTATCTATGTTGGTCGAGACAGACGACAAATTCATGGTCGAGCCCCTACACATATCAATTAGAGAGAAGTAACACTGTGGAAGCGAGTTATCATCCAAGTTAAAGTGTAATTGAAACACTTTAACCCAAAAGAGGCTAGTTGGGAAGATGAAAAAATTATGAAGGAAGCATATCCGGGTTTGTTTGGCAGTGTCCAACATCAGGACAATCTTTAATCTAAGGGGGTAGAGATGTGACATTTCTTAGTAATTTGTAAATATTAATTATCCATAATAAAAGATATGATACTATTACTTAGGTTTAGGGAAGGTCCGATGACAAACTAGAAACTTTAAATTTTTGTTTGATTAATAAATTATGTCATTAAGTTGTGCATAAGTGGCGAAATCTTGGAAAGAATGCCAATTGTGTCTCACTTGTCAATTGGGTAGATAGTTATGGTCTGTTGGTTACTGCCATAGATTGTCCTTGAGAATTAATTTTTAAAAGATGGGAACCAAAAGGGTAATAGGTACCTGAGGTAACCAAACAAGGTAGAAAAAGACGAAGCTGTAACAAACACTGTGTTTTCAATCCCTGTTGAAGGGTCAGACAGATTTATGCAAGCTAGATGGACTAAGTTTGGTTAGGACTAGATAGTCATAGAAGAACTAGCTGCATGTTGTTACAAACTACCCTGCTTGTGAGAAGAGCACAAGGGGAGATTCAGTCTGTGACTGATCTCGTGCTTGGGAGGAAACAACATTGCTTTCTGGAAGGTGGAGTGGATACTTGTGCATACTAGTGAGGCAAAAGATAAGTACTATATGGCTGAGTTGTGTAAGCGATAAAGAAGATATATACACAAAGAGTGTTATACAAAAGTTAATGGAATAGTAATACATAAGTGTGAATATTCTGTATGCAAATTTGCACGACTTGAGTCCTGTTTCGTAACTCTTATTAATGATAAGTAAGAACAAACCAATTACTATTCCATATGGAACCAGTTGAACAATAGAATTTGATAATGACTCAAGAAAAGAAATAAGTTATCCTAGTTAATTAAAAAAAAGAAGTAGAAAACTAAAATAATGGTAAGTGTTACAAGATTATTTATAAGGAGCTTAGATAGAAAACCAACAGATAATTGGGTTAGCCTTCTAGCCTAGCCTGGATAGCGGCCTAGCTAGATGGTAGTTCCATTGTCTCGTATATTAGACAAAGAATGTAGTTGAAAGTAAACATTCAGAAAAATAAGTATTGTAGGCAACATACAATTATAATCGAAAGTAAGGGTACATAACATATTAACCTACATTAATCAAAATCTATTCTCTATCGAACCTAGAACTACATGAATAATTTACATCTGCAAGAAGTATAAGATAATAATAGCTGTAACATTAATTAACATTGTCAAAGTATAGTCAAAATCGACCTGCTTTTACAGTCTTTCTACAAATAGCTACCATCATAGCACTGTTAACAATTATAAATTTTACTGTAAATATATTACAAGCCATAAGGTTAAATGACCGACAAAAATCATATGAAAAGAGGGTTTGACCCATACACGATTTTCTCCCATTATTATACATTAACTGGCTTGTGAAAATGCAATGTAACAAACAAAATTATGTAGTAGGCCACAAGACTAAGAAACTCGAAGTCTAACAGATTTGATGCAACATCTAAGCTGGAACTCAAATAAATATCTCAAGCTTGAATGACCACTTTGGCATTGTTTTTAACAAAATAAAAATCCTTTCTTATCATATCACGATGAGCCTCTTGGTAGAAGGTTTGAAAATACCTAGAAAACACAGAAGTAGAGCAACCCTTAGCATATTTCCTAGTAATTTGATGGTCATAAATGGAGTAAGAAAGTGGAATACCTGCACAAATCATAAGAAGGTGTTAGAAGGGGGTTCCTTGAACTGTAATAAAACCATAAATACATATAATTGACAAATTTCTGTAGATAACATGGGATATCAAGGGGAAAATTGAACATAACTGTATAATTTCTAGAGAAGGGTATCGAGGGTTACCTAAAATTGGCTTTGTTCCGCTGGAACCATCAGATCGCCTTCTACGCATGACATCTAGAACCAAGCCACTATTTGACTTTGTTACACATCAGAAAATCTGAATCCAGATGAGAAAAGGAAATTCCTTAAGTTATCAGGCAACAACAAGAAGGAACCTTCAAATTCCTAAGCTACATCTTTAAACTCCGCCATTCTAGACTACCTGAAGTAGTTTCAGTAGGAAAGGGTGGAAAATTACCATGGCAATGACTGCAACCCTTAGACAGAGAAGCATACTGAAACCCTATATTGAACAACGTTTATGAACCCTGGGCAGTGCCAGTCAGGTAGGTAGTTACCTTGACCCAGCTCAAGGAAACCTCCACTGTCAGATGACAAACTGGAATCTTTAATTTTTTGTTTGATTAATAAATTATGTCATTAAGTTGTGCAGAAGTGGTGACATCTTGGAAATAATTCCAATTATGTCTCACATGTCAGTTGGGTAGATAGTTATGGTCAAGTAGTTACTGCCATAACTTCTCATTGAGAATTAATTATCAAAAATTGGAACCAAAAGGATAATAGGTACCTGAGGTAACCACATAAGGAAGAAAAAGATGAAGTTGTAACAAAGACTGTGTTTTCAATCTGTGCTAAAGGGTTGGACGGATTTATGCTAGCTAGTTGGACTAATTCTGGTTAGGACTAGATAGTCGCAGAACAACTAGTTGCATGTTGTTACATACTACCCTTCTTGTGAGAAGAGCACGAGAGGAGATTCGGTCTGTGACTGATCTCACGGTTGGGAGGAAATGACATTTTTTTTTGGAAGGTGGGGCAAATACTTGTGCAGAATAGCGAGGCAATAGATAAGTACTATATGACTCAGTTGTGTAACTAATAAAGAAGATATATATCTATATATAGATATACAAAAGTTAATGGGATAGAAATACATAGGTGTGAATATTATGTATGAAAATTTGCAGGACTTGAGTCCTCCTTTGTAGATGTTATTAATGGTCAGTAAGGACAAACCAATTACTATTCCATATGGAACCAATTCAAAAATAGAATTTGATAATGACTTAAGCAAAGAAATAAGTTATCCTATTTAATTAAAAAAAATAAGTAGCAAACTAAAAGAATGGCAAGGGTTACAAGATTTTTTACAAGGAACTTAGATAGAAAACCAACAGAGATCTGGGTTAATATTTTTGCCTAGCTTGGATAACGACCTAGTTGGAAGACAGTCCCCTTGTCTCGTATATTAGAGCGAGCATGTAGTTGAAAATAACCCTTTAGAAAAATAAGTATTCTAGGCAATTTACAGTTGTAATCAAAAGTAAGGGTACATTACATATTAAGCTACATTAACCACAACTATAGGAATAGAAAGAAACTAATAATATACAAGACTATTAAGGAATAATTTACACCTGCAAGAAGTAAAAGATAAAAATAACTGTAACATTAATTAACCTCGGCAAAGTACAATCAAAATCAACCTTCTTTTATAGTATTTCTACAAATAGCTACCATCGTATCACTGTTAACAACTATAAATTTTATTGTTAACATATTACAAGTTGTAAGGTTAAATGATCGACACAAATCGTATGAAAAGAGGGTTTGACCTGTAGACATTTTTCTCCCATTATTATACACTAACAAGCCATGAAAATGCAAGGTAATAAACAAAATTACATAGTGGGCCACAAGAATAAGAAACCCGAATTCTAAGAGATTTGATGCGAGAGTCTAAGCCAGAACTCGGATAAATATATTAGGCTCAAATGACCGATTTGGCATTGTTTTTAACAAAAGAAAAATCTTGTCTTATCATATCACAATGAGCCTCCTAGTAGAAGGTCTAAAAATGCCTAGAAAACATATAAGCTTAACAACCCTCAGAATATTTCCTGGTAATCTGACGGTCATAAGTGGAGTAAAAAAGTGGAATACCTGCAAGGATAATAAGAAGGTGTTACAAGGACTTACCATGAACGGTAAGAAAACCATAAATACATATAATTAACAAATTTTCATAAATGGCACGAGATATCAAGGGGAAACTTGAACAAAACTGTAGAATTTCCAGAGAAGAATAACAAGGGTTCCCTGAAATCGACTTCCTTCTGCTGGAACCATGGGGTCGCCTTCTATGCATGACATCTGGAACCAAGGCACTTCTTGGCTTTGTTGCACATCAGCAAATAGGAACCCAGATGAGAAAAGGATTTTCTTTAAGTTATTACACAAGAACAACGAGGAACCTTAAAATTCCTAAGCTACATCTTTACACTATGCCATTCTAGACTACTTGAAGTAGTTTAAGCAATAAAGGGTGGAAAATTACCATGGAAATGACTGCGACCCTTAGAGAGAGAATCATCCTGAAACCCTATAGTGAATGAGGTGAATGAACCTTGGGTAGTGCCAGTTGGGCAGGTACTTACCTTGACCCAACTCAAGGAAACCCCCACCGTCAGATGAGAATCTGTGTCCTGGACCTTTGATGAGATCTAGCTCCCAAGACAGGGACATGTATAAGAATTAGAGCATGTTGTCTAGAAGTTTCCAGTACATGCATTTACTGGAGATTAATGTAAGTAAGGTGGATTAGTAGTTCATTCAAGAATGTATATATAAATGTACTGGTGAAATATTATTAATTAAACGATATAAATAACGTTATCCTAAGTTGAACATAGGTGCATAAAGTTGTATGTTGTAACATTTAAACAATACTTAATAACTTATGAAATCTACAAGCCAATCTATCTCAAGAATTATAAACTTGAAAACTTATAATGGTATTGGGTTAGGTATAGGCAAATTAATTCTTTAATTCTTTGGTTTTTGCTTTTTTGTTTTCTTTTGTTTTTATTATTATATTGATTATAATGTGTTTTCACATGGAAATGTGACACTAGGGGCTTCTTTAACTTTTCACTTATAATTTTCCCTATGTTTGAAAAATTTTCTTAATCTCCCTTTTGAACTTTGAATCTTTCAACAAAACAATTATTTTATGTTTATTATTCAAGAAAATTTCCACATTTCTCGCTAAAACAATTATTATTATTATTATTATTATTGAGGCCAATATTTTTATTAAATTGTTGTTAAGCAATTTTTTTGTTCATTTTTTTTTTTTTTTTTCTCTTTCAGTTTTTGTTTTTAATATTTCTTTTAGTTGTGATCTAATTGATCTATGTTTTGAAGGTTTTTTAGCCATATTTTCTAGTCAAATTTTCTTGAAATTAGGAATTTGTCGGAATTAATCTCTAAATTATGTACAATCCAAGTTCCCCAAGAATTTTTATGAGTGACTAATTCATTTACACATTTAAAAATATATTTAAATAACAAATAAGCATGATTTGACAACAGATTGTTTGACAAACTTTCGACTAAAAGCTCTAAAAAATAGAATAATTTCACAAAATGTTTATTTTATTTCGACCCTTATCTCACCTCCCTTTAACATTAATATATTTTATTTTAATACAATTATTACTCATCTTTTAATCATCACACTAGTTAGTTATTTTATTGTTATTATTTTTAGTTTATTAAGCAAACACTCTTCACATTCTTTTAGTATCGGTTAGCAAACTTTATTCTAGAAGCATTTTAATAAAGACTTAGTCATCCTAATATATAAAATGATTGTTGTCTTGCCATTTGGGATGACTAATGCCCCAACAACTTTTATGTGTCTTATGAACACTATTTTTCATCAATATTTAGATAAGTTTGTATTTATTTTTATTGATGATATACTAGTATATTTCCGAAACATGGAAGAGCACAAGGAACATTTGTGGATCATTTTGCAGACATTAAGGGAACACTAGATGTATGCAAAATACAACAAGTGATTTCTTTAAAGAACAAGTTCAGTACTTAGGGCATGTCATAACTAAGAATGGAATTGTTGTGGACCTGGAAAAAATAAAAACCATAATGGAATGGCCAATTTCGAAATATGTGGCTGATATAAGGTCGTTTATGGGACTAGGTGGATACTATAGAAGGTTTATTGAATGATTTTCCAAGGTAGCATATCCCATTACCTCCTTGCAGAAAAAAGGAAGAATCTTCAAGTGGACATCCGAGTGTTAATATAGTTTTGACCGATTGAATAACTTTCTTACTACTACCCCTATTTTAAGCATTGCAGACCTAGACAAGGAATATGTTGTCTGCAATGATGCTCATAAGGAGGAAGTAGGGGAAGTACTACTGAAAAAGGGTAGAGTTATAGAATATGAATCTCAGAAGCTAAAGGAGCATGAGCAAAAATACTCTGCCTAAGATCTGGAACTAATTGCAGTAATCCACGCATTAAAAATGTGGCGACATTATTTATTAGGAAATAAATTTTTATTGATGACGAGTCATCACAATTTAAGAAGCTATTTTAAACAACCTACTTTGAATGCTCGACATGCACGTCGGATTTCCTTTATGAGTGAGTTTGATTTTGAAATTAAACATTTAAAAGGAAAAGAAAATTAGGTAGCAGATGCATTACGTCAGAAGTTAAACTGTGTCTCAGATATTTCATTCAGTGAAGTTCAAACTACTTTCAAGGAACATATTAAAGAAGCTACTCAAAGAGATCCTGAACACAATTTTTTATGGCAGAAGGCCCAAAGTCCAAACAATAGTGAATAACAATTAGGATATGAGATAAATAAGGAAAAAATGTTGATTTATCTAGGCAAACATTATGTTCATGATCAACAAAGTATCAAACAATTAATTCTAGATGAATACCACATAATTCCTTATGCAACTCACCCTGACTATTAGAAACTAATCAATGGATTAAGAAAAGGGTACTTCTGGCCATGTATGAAAAAATAAGTGGCAAATTATTTAGCCCCTTGTTCGAAATGCCAGCAGGTAAAAACAGAGCACCAACATCCGCTGGATTGCTCCACCCATTGTCTATTCCAGAATGGAAGTGGGAGATCATTTCAATTGACTTTATTACAGGCTTACTTAATACCAAGAAGCAAAATGACTCAATAATGGTAGTAGTAGATAAATTGAGTAAATTTTCCCATTTCACTCCAGTACAATCTACCTTTAAGATTGTTCAAATTACTATCATATTTATGAAATATATATTTAGACTTCATGGAATACAAAAGGAAATAATTTCAGATAGAGACATAAAATTTACATGTGCGTTTTGGAAAGCATTGTTTGAAGGTTTAGGCACTTAGATACATTTTAGCTTGACATACCATCCTCAGAAGGATGGGCAAGCAGAGCAATTAAATGAAATAATTGACGATATGCTAAGAATGTATGTGATTCAACAACTGCCTCAGTGTGAAGACTACATACAATTTGTGGAATTCGCTTACAATAAAAGCTATCATGCATCCTTGTGGATGAGCCCATTCGAAGTTTTATATGGTCGCACGTGCAGAACACCTTTGAATTAGGGAAGCCTCGAAGATAAATTAATGCCCGATATGTTGAAAGAAATGGAGAATGCAGTGAATAAAGTAAGGATGAACTTGAAGGTTACTCAAGATAGGGAGAAAATTTATGCTAATAAGAAACAAAGTTTTCGAGAATTTAAATTGGGGACCATGTATATGTAAGAGTGAGGCCCAAGAAAATTACTTTGCAATGAGGACGTTATGCCAAGTTAGCACCCTAGTTCTATGGTCCTTTTAAAATTTTGGCTTGAATTGGGCCTATAGCGTATCAACTAGCCTTACCTACTTATATACACATGCATAATGTCTTTCATGTTTATGTGTTAAAAAAATACATAAATGATCCCTACCATATAATCAGTTGGCAGGATATACAGGTAACTTATGTAACAATAAGTACATTATATGTATTTTTTTATTTACTATTATTGTTATCTATGTAAACCTTGCAACGGAAACTAAAGCTGTTATCCGTTTCGTAGAGATAGCAAAAAAGTGACCAGATTTTGAAAAGGGGTGATGCAGAACACGCATGTTTCTTTTACAGCATAGTTTTTGGCACTTTAATTTTTTTATGTACATTACGTTTTAGAATGGTAGTGATTTTCATGGTGATTTAGAAAAGTGGGTATTCTGCATCAGACCCTTTTTTTAAAAGACCTATTTTTTGACTTTAAATTTTCTAATGTATGAAATGTAAATAATTATTTTGTAAATTTAATAATTTTTTAAATGGTCATTTCCTTCATATTTTCTTGTTTTTTATTTTAATTTCAATTTTTTTGTAGTGAGGATTTCATTATTTTGCATTTCTAAATTAGACGGTTGATATTTTGAATTTTCGATATTCTACATATTTATACATCCTTAATTAATTTTTCAATCCACAAGAAATAATTGCTTCTAAAAATCAATAATTTTTAACAATGGACATAAACATAACCATTTTTAACATAAATATAACTAAAAAACTACACGTTTTGATAATTTTTTGCTAGAATTGACATGTCAAAATTACAATTTTTATATGAAAAATTTAACTAAAAATGGTTAAATACGAGTTTTTTTTCTTTTTTTATGAATTTCATCTCAAAAAAATAATAATAATCCATTTTTTTTCAAAAAATAATGATTAACTTAAAAATTAATGTGAAAATCACATCTTAGAAATATTGAACGCATAACAACCTTAATTGAGTGTTTATTCTTCTCAAAAGAGGGTCAAAGTCAAAACATTGCAAAGCTTTATTTCCAAGCATGACTTAAATTTAATCAACAATGTCACATAATCCAAACTCTTCGTCCTCTAGGGTTTCATCATTGTCTTCTTCCACAATATTTTCTACTTCCTTTTGCTCATTTTCCTCTTCTAAAGGATCTTTGATATCTGTGAATCTCCCAATGTATGTCTTTCCAAACATTCCATGTAATGGTGGTTGGGGTTCCTTTGCCTTTTTTGCCACACATGATTCACTAAAGTCCCCTTTCTTCAAACCAATTTCTTGCATTTCATTTGGAAGAAATTGAAGAGCATTAATTCTTTGTTGAATGAAATTGCACTGTATTGGATCTTTTTCAGTTGCAATGCAATTTCTTCCTTTTTGAAGGCAACATGCTAGTGTTGTACCTAATTATCAAGCACAAAAGAAATAATGAAATAAATTAGTACAATGACATATAAATTAATAAATAACATATTGAAATTCAATTCCATATAATAAAACTTACCTGAGCCAGAAAATAAATCCAAAACCCAATCTCCTTCATTTGACTGTCGCAAAGACATGGCTAAATCGAGCTCCTATATAAGATTGGGTTACATTGTTTAAGTGCTCAAACGGCTCGACCGAGCTCTTAAAAAGGGCTCAATTGAGCAATCATTTTTTCCACCCAACCATGCCATCTCTTGCCAAAAAGTGTAACCTAGCTCCATGCTTTCACCATTATAGATTATGAATTTCTAACAATCTATATCCTAATTATTATTATTATCCATGTTTAAGGTTATAGCCAAGCCAGACACCAAATTGGTGTATGAAACCCCCTTGTTTATGGGACAAGAGACCCACCTCCATGCAACGATTTGATTATTGTCTACGAAGGAATACCTACTCTGACCCCTTCTCGGTTTTGAACCTATGACCTCTTAGGAGGAAACACATGCTCTTAACCATTAGGCACTTGACCTGAGATGCCTCATGTTTAAATCTAATGTTATAGGAGCATTTTCTTAAGAACTCTATCCAATAATTGGACCTCACACACTCTATTGACCTCTAATTTTAGTTCTGTGGCATTTCAAAGTTTACCCTCCAAAACTCATTTAAGGCCATAAATCACACTTAATATTGGTTTACTATATTTGTGAAATTTATAATTCTTTATAAGTAATCATTTAGTTTGGGTTGTTGTTTCTAAAGGGTATGGCCCAAAGCTTAATTATAATCTAATGATATATAAGAAAGATCTCTTCCACTTGAATTAATAAGACAATATAAACCTCACATACTCAAAACAAACCTATTGAAAACCAATTTGACTCAATAGACCTAATCAAAACAAACATACAAGAGAATGTAAAAATGAACATTTTATCATGAAAGGCTGAAATGTTTAGAAATTTTCTTGAATAACTATTTCAAATACCATTTAAGAAAAGATGGTAATGCAAGCACATAGAACCAATAAATAAGATTTCAAAGATGCAAGAGAATGTTATTGCCTAGGGGACAAATCTCTAGTCTCTCTACAAACAAGCTACACCAAAACCATAAAAAAAACTAAGCAAGTTATTAAACCTTCCTAATTTTAGTTTATTAAGCATAGGTCACTATGTGTTAAATATCATAGTCTAAAAATAAAATAAGTAACTTGCACCTCAAACTTACATTGAAAAGAAACATTAATACAAATGATCCAATTTCAATTGAGAACAATAGTTTATTATAAGGAAAACAAAAAAGAACAAACCCTTCTAATTCTAATTGAAACAAAGAGAAAATTTCAATATAAAAAAATAAACACCCATATTTAGATACATTATCACCACATCTCTTTGACTACAAATCAAGCACTGGAGAAAATTTTTAATATAAAAACCTGAGCATCCATAAATAGAAACCTCAACACCCCATGTTTTTGAGTAAAAATCAAGCACTCCTCTTTGTACACTAAAAAGGAGGGATGAATCAATCTATCTTGGTTTATGAGGAGCAATGAAAGGAATTTTTTTTATAATCTTCTAGTTTAGATCGACTAAATAAAAAGGTCTAATAACTAATCATTTAGTTTGGGTTGTTGTTTCTAAAAGGGTATGGCCCAAACCTTAATTATGTCCAATGTCACTTCATAATATAGTGATATGTAAGAAAGATCTCTTCCACTTGAATTAATAAGACACTAGAAACCTCACATACTAAAAAAAAACCTATTGAAAACCAATTTGATTCAATAGACCTAATCAAAACAAACATATAAGAGAATGTAAAAATGAACTTTTGAGTATACTCAAATCTTGAAATTTGTGATCCCAATTCATAATTCTTTATTTATTTCTATCTCATCTTACGTTAATTATTTTAGCAAAAGAAAAAGACACCTACATTTCTATCTTATTCGGAGTTCATTATTTTGGAAAAAAGAAAGAAACCTATGTGTTCATCTAGAACATGGAGAAGAGGTAAACCATGTTAGATTGTCTCTTTTTATTTCACAATACACACCAATATCCGCTCTTTTTCACTTGCCAAGATTATTTAGCATCAAAAAATATCTGACAATGGAAGATTGGAAAATATTGTGTCATACACAATGATTGGAAAATATTGTGTCATACCCAATGAAAAACAGGATGGGAAGAAAACAAATAGATGTGGCAGATCCATGGGTGAAAAAGAAAAGTCATAAATACTAAACATATTGCAGATTTTTATAATTGCTTGCAAACTTGGCATAGATGCCTAAGCTATGCATCATGAATAAGAGATTTGGATATGTTATAATTCTGAGGAGAGGGGATAGATCACATATCAAACCAAATTTGATATGAAACTTTATTGGTTAATCTTAGTCTGGTTTTTGTTGAGAAGGAATACTATGGTTTTTGTTGAGAAGGAATACCATGAAGATTGTTAGAAATAACCAAACAATGTAATCTAATCAACGTTTATGGATTGATTATTCATTTATATCTTAGTGAGAGTTAATTATTCAAAAAAACAAAAGAAAGAAAGAAATACGTTATGGATTGATTATTCATTTATATCTTAGTAAGAGTTAATTATTCCAAAAAAACAAAAGAAAAAAAGAAAGAGGGACCTACATATTCATTGAGAAGAAACCGGTGAGTTTGATTCTTCACTTTTTTTTCTGCCATATTTGATACATGCAAGTAGGCACTAGTAACTATTTAGATTTTTCCATGCATTTTAATGTTGCCTGTGCCGGGGCAAGGTGGAGGAAGAGGAGCAGCAACAACTAGAAGAAGAGTTTGTGCAACAGTCCATCCATTCACCTTATTACATAAAAATAGATGAATATTCACCATAAGTAATAAATTTTATTACATGAAACTCCTTTAACGTTTTCTTTCTCAGTCAATAACTTCTTTAGAAACATCTTTTAAACTTGTACATTAATTTCTCTTTAAACCATATTTTCATGTACAATTAGTCATATAACCCTACCAATTGGTTTAAAACTTATATCTCCATTCTATTTACTCTTTGCCATTCCCTTTCGCAGATAATGAACACTTCATTCTTATCTTCACTATACAATGTTGGACTTGACTTACATTATTCAATTTTCAACCTTTATAATGGCTCAAAATTATCCTATTTAATTTGATAAAGAAATATTTTGATATCCATCTACAAAACATTGTGTTGCATTGCTATAAAAAAGCTCAACGACATACATCAACCTCTATTATTTATTAAATCATAGTGTGCCTATCAAAATGTAATATTATTTCCTACCCCTTGTTCAAGGGAAAGAGTTGATATTGATAAATAAAACTCAATTCACATCATATTGCGAGATAGATGTTCCAAGCCGTTTTGATCAACATGGTGAAGGGATTCCAAGGAGAGCATATCAGGTTGTATGTTCGAGGGATCATCCTTGGCTACAAAAGATCAAAATCAAACCAGTACCCAAATACTTCTCTGATTCAAATTGAAGGAGTCAATACACTAGAGGAAGTGGATTGGTATCTGGGAAAAAGGATGGCCTATATTTACAAGGCGAAAACCAAGAAAGGGGGAACTAATTACAGGTGTATTTGGGGCAAAGTAACAAGGCCACATGGTAACAATGGTGTTGTTAGGGAAAAATTTAGAACAAATTTGCCACCAAAGTCCATGGGAGGGAGAGTGAGAGTATTTATGTACGCCAGCAGCATATGAGGTTGCTATCACTACTTGGCCTACAAACTCTGGGATGTTTCATATTTTAGTTTTGTTTCAATATGAGAGGCCTATTGTTGATGAAGCCATTGATTTATGAGAATTTTTTTCCTTCACAGGAAGATGTGATGCAAATTTAACTTTTTTTCCTATAATATTTACGTCTTTTGTTATTTTATTTTTACTTACATTAGAACTATGAAATCATGATTTTGACAATATGAGTACTGCTAGCTGTTTGGTGTAGACATCTACACATGTTATGCACTACTCTTTAAAATTTTCAGTTCATTAAAATAGATCAAAATTGAAATTTTCAAAGAAGCCTCTAGCGGCAAACTGAAAATTAGGGCACTCTCACAGGAATATGGCGAAAACATTCCAGATCGAAGCAATCTATTTTAAATCAGACTATGAATATGGATTAACATATGAATAGACAAGCCCGCTGTAAACCCTTGGCATATGCTAACTTCAAGCCCTTTTAGATAATAAAATATATTCTCCGAAATACCCAGAGAAAAGGGCAGAAGATTTCCAGAGGTTTCAAAAATCAGAGATTTCGAAAAAGACTGTGCATCACAACAATACAACAAATTAAATATTACTTGGCCATCATCTTGGTGATAAAATCTTCATAGCAGATGTTTCCATTGGAATCGACCTTAATTTCTCGAATCCACTCATCAAATTTCGACGGCTCCAACGTCTCCCTGATGCTAGTAAGAGTATGACGGAGTTCCCTGGCAGAAATCTTTCCGGTGCCCTCTTTATCGATGGCTTGAAAGGCATCCCTGAGATGAACATGGAAGCTTCCTTCCTTCAAGTTCCATTTCATCACGTCCCGCATTGGAGCAAACTGCTCCTCACTCCAGATCAAAACTGAAATTTTACTGAAAAACTATTTTGTTTGTTCCTGCCAAAATTAATTAACATCAAAATTCCCTCTGTAATCCGCTTAATATCATACTTAATATCATATTGGATGCCCAGTAAGCATTGTTTGGAGCGATTCATAGCAGATGGGGCCATTTTGAGAATCGTCGGGTGGTAATTGTCCTGCCACCGCCCGGCCACCAGTGGTGGTGGCAGGGCAGTGTCGGGGCAATTCTGAGAATCGCCCCACCACCCGATGATTCTCAGAATTGCCTTAGTTCATTAAAATAGATCAAAACTGAAATTTTCAAAGAAGCCGTCAGCAACAAATTGAAAATTAGGGCACTCTCACAGGATATGGCGAAAACATCCTAGATCGAAGTAAACCCTTGGCATATGCTAACTTCAAGTTAGATAATATATGAATAGACAAGCCCACTGTAAACCCTTGGCATATGCTAACTTCAAGCCCTTTTAGATGATAAAATATATTCTCCGAATTTCCTAGAGGAAAGGGAGCAAGATTTCCAGAGGTTTCAAAAATCAAAAATTTTGAAAAAGAGTGTGCATCACAACAATACAGCAAATTAAATATTACTTTGTCATCATATTGGTGATAAAATCTTCATAGTAGATGTTTCCATTCAACTTACCAATAACTCATTATATTTTAAACCTCTTAGGTTTATTTTCATTTTAAATTTTCCATTTAGAAATATCGAACCATTCTTATGCTTCATTTTCAGCAAACTGAGATATTAATAACAAACCTCTTCTGATTATTTATATTTCTCATTCAAACGTATTGAACTATATTTAATTCGGTTCTTATACTTCATTTTTAACCTAGGTTTGAAAATTTTAAATATAAAGTATTGTTATTTAAACAAGAATTTCTTTTACACTCATCCAAATGAAGCTGCCATTAAAATGATAGGCACAAAAAATAAATAATCATCCCAAAATTTTGACTCGACAGGCGGAACAAACTTGAAATTCCAGGGCCGAGCCATGACATTGACGCTTTGGATTTTACAATACGCCTTCGCCACATGAAGTTCGTCTTAGGTTTCGTAATGTGGACTCACCCTATTTTTGGGGATTTTTCAGATAAAATCACAAAAACAAACAATATTCATGCATACAGAGGCAATGGTCAGTTTCTTCTACTCCAGGATCTTTTTGCACAGAGAAGCTTTTTTAAAAAAAATTACACACAACAGAGTATTGCACCACCATAAAAGATTTCCATTCATTAAAATAAATTTTCTGAGACATATTCATCCTCTTTGCTGAGAGGGATTTACCAAAACAATATTTTACCAAAACTCTGTTTTCACCTGAGAGTTTTACTGAGATGGTTTTACTGCTGTAAAACCCCTTTTTACATTTATTGATGTAAAACCATTTTTACATATACTGTTGTAAAACAAACTTTTTACGTATGTAGCTTGAAAACAAGAAATTACATGCCTGCTCATTACAATGAATAAAAACTTCACCATACAAAAATTTCATGCTCTGTTCTTTTCATTTCATGCTCTGTTCTTTTCATCTCATGCTCTGTTCTTTTCATCGCACTGCTGTGCGTTCATTCCCTGGTTCCCTGGTTCTTCATTCGCTGCGAACCCGGTTCAGCTCCTCCCATGTGCAATCCACTTAACATGGAGTCAACGCTCATACCAAACATATATCATACGATTCATTGCAATTTAATAAAAAACTTACATACCGTAAATACACCCATACTTCCATAAAAATAAATATAATGTGCCCTAAAAACATTAAGTGTTTTACCAAAAAAACATGTCATATCATTAACATAGGGTATGGGCAAAGTATTACTCCATGCATTTAATTTTAGCAGACCTCGTATACCTTCCTTGCGATCGGACGGCAGAGGATGGAGGACCAAATCGGACGCATATCGGATGCCAAGTTCTGACCGACATTTATCGTCCGATAAATGTCAGAAGGTGATGTCACCCCAATCCACGCGTCAGCTCCAGGTTTTATCGGA
>APFE031605193.1:1583-66642 GCA_000404065.3 Pinus taeda | reverse complement strand
CCTTCGAGTCTTCGCCAACTCCAAAGTTTGCAAGGGAAAGCAAACTTTTTACGTCGATTCATCCCTAACTACACCGAGATGACAAAGGGTTTTACCCGGTTGTTGAAACAGAGTACCTCATTATTTTGGGACGAGATAGCTGAGAAATCTTTTGATGCACTAAAACACGTGTTGACCCATGCACCATTGTTGCATCCTCCCAACTACAACCAGGACTACTTCTTATATCTCACCGCTTCCTATTCCACCATCGGAATGGTGTTAGTTCAGGAAGATGAATTCGGTACTGAACATGTGATATATTACCTTAGTCACACGTTAAATCCAACTAAGCTAAAATACTCACATGTGGAGAAATTGGCATTGGCATCTGTTCAAGCTGTCCAACGTTTTCGTCATTACATTTTACTACGTAAGACTACAGTTATTTCCGATTGCAACCCTATGATCTATATTTTGACCAAGAAATTGCTGGGGGGCAAGAACTCCAAATGGATTGTTATCCTGCAGGAGTTCAACTTGGAGTTTGAAAAGTCTAAGTCCAAGAAATCTTTAGTTTTTGCGGAATTAATGTGTGACTTCCCGCGTGCTGACACAGAAATTGTGGCAGAGGAGCCCATTGTGGATGAATCCTTGTTTCTAATCAGCACTTTAGATCCGTGGTACGGGGATATCATCATTTATCTCCAAACCCAAACCTTTCGGCCAAATATTTCACAATCGGACGTCAAAAAATACGATTCCAATCCCAACAATTCAAAATTATTGGAGATACTCTTTATCGTCATGGGGCGGACTCTGTTTTTCAACGTTGTTTGACTCATGAGGAAGCTGAAAGGGTCCTCAATGACTATCACTCTGGAGCGTGTGGCGGTCATATGTTTGGGTATGCCACTACCCAAAAGGTATTGCGCGCTAGCTATCTCTGGTTGTCCATGTTTAAAGATTGTATTCTTGCGGTCAGAAAATGCCACAACTGCCAAATTTTTGATCGAAAGACGAGCACTCCACCTGCTCCTCTTCACCCTATAATTTCCATTGGTCCTTTTTCCAAATGGGGTATCGATTTTATTACATGTAACCCTCACTCAGACGGGGGGCATGCATATATTATCCTTGCGGTAGATTATTTTACCAAGTGGGCCGAGGCGATGCCTACATTTGAGGCAAATAGCAAAACAACTGTGATTTTCGTATTCAATCATATCATTACTAGGTTTGGTGTTCCACAAGCGATTATCACTGATCATGGGCGTCATTTTCGAAACGTTATGATGATTGAACTTACAGGCCAACTTGGATTGCATTATGACAGTTCAAGTCCTTATTATCCACAAGCTAATGGCCTGGTTGAAGCCATCAACAAAGTTCTAGTCATCATGATCCGACAAATCATTGGGATTCACCGGTCGAATTGGCACAACATGCTATTTTCAGCGCTGTGGGCGTATCGAACCTCAGTTATAACATCAACAGGGTTCACTCCTTTCCAACTAGTTTATGGTTTGGAAGCTGTGTTACCTATTGAGTGTGAAATCCCGTCATTGCAAATGGCCATCGAGTTACTTCCAGCCACTTCCGAAGAGGAAAGACATTTGTTATACTTGGATCAGCTAGATGAGAATCGCCGCGATGTTGCATTAGCGATCGAATCTCATGCAAAACGTATTAAAGCTCAGTATGATCAAAATGTGACCCCTCAAAATTTTTTGGAAGGAGATCTATTCTTATTGTACGATCAAGCAAATGATAAATTAGGCATTGGAAAATTCATGCCGATGTGGCATGGTCCCTATGTTGTCAAGCGAAAGCTAGCGAAAGGGGCCTATGAATTGGTAGACTTTGATGGGGTCTCTTTAGGTAAACCCAGAAATGGTCTTTACCTGAAGAGGTATTATGCTTAAAATGAGTGTGGATATTTTTTAGTTAGGTTAGTTTTCCTTCTAGCTGGTGTGTTTTAGTTTTAAAAAGTGTGCTTAGCTTAGAGAGTGTTTTTCGTTGTTATTCCCACTTATCTTGGTTTTACTCTTGATGTCGCAGATGTTGACGCAAAACATACATTGGTTTCGCTGATGGTGCTTGTCGTAGTACACGGAATATTTCTTCCGCAGCTTGGGTTATCTATTCGCCCTCTGACGAGTTGGTATCTATGCATGGGGTAAGCCTCGGTCAAACAACAAACAACATTGTAGAATATAGTGCAGTGATTGAGTTATTATCTGAATCTATTTCATTTGGGATTCAGAGTTTGATGGTGAAGTTAGATTCTGAACTCGTTGTATTACAACTTAATAGAGTATACGCCATTAGAAATCCAGTTTTCTTAAGATTATTTTTGAGAGTGCGTCTCTTGGAACGCGAGTTTGACTGTATTGAATATGAGCATATTCCAAGATCTTTACATTAGTAGATGCAATTGCCTCTCAAATGTTAAGTAGACATGTGCAATAATCATACAAGTAAATTTAAAAACATTCCATAACATGTTTAACAAGATAAGCTGGTGATAATGATATCATATAACATAGGAGTGTGTCAAAATAATACATCGTCCTAGATCATAGGTTGAAAAACACCTTTTGATCGGCAAAAATGATAACAAAAAGAAAAAATGTCATATGTGACTACAATAGGCGATCATCCCATCACTGGTGATGAACTCGATACGAAACCACTGCATGGGCCACCTTACAAAGGAACCTCCTAAAAGGTCCTGGGACCCCAATCACATAGCGCTGAAGTCGACGAGGGATGTCATCTATACTGGTCTCGGACATGTCCCCTATCAGGCGCTCTAGATGGCTCTGCAACTCGGCCAAAGTCTCTGTTGATTTGTCCTGTGGGGCTGGAGCCGGTGCAACTGGTTGTTTCCTCTCGTAAGGCCGGAGACCGGCTGGTCGTCGTGGGCCCACATCTGCATTTGAAACTTTTACTATCAGTTTTGGGACGATATAAAAACAAAAAATTAAATTAGGAAAATGTTGAAAATGATTTTACCTGTATCATCCCATTGCTCTCCTGGCGGAAGAGCCATGTCTGGGTCTCCACAAAAATCAACCCCAGCATAAGGAAAGTCCTGGATAGAAAAAACCTCGTTCTCCAACCATTGGAAATACTCAAGTTTGAACCGAACAAACCTCGGTCGCCTCATTAGGATGATGGGCCATAACTGCAACCCATCACATCAGTTTGGGCTCTCGAGGAAGCCCAGCTCCAACAGTGAGGTGCTGCGGGATCAACATCGGAACCCTCTCCAGACCAAAACTCACAACTATAGCACCATACCCAAAAGTCTTTAGTTGTCAGTTTTTGGCCCTAGTCAGTTGGCCCTTTACATTGGCCAGCACAACATCGCACTAGTTGAAAATGGTGCCTCGAAAGCAATCATCTGCCATCCGCATCTGGGATCCGGTGGAAATGTGTAGCGCTGCACTACCACAAAGTCTGGTAACTGTAAACCCAATAACCATGAGTTTAGGACGGGATATGGTTTTTATATCTATCCCTTTGTCCCGGTTTTGGACATTGCAGAACTCTAGTCGGAGGCTCTCGACAGACTGGCCACCTGCCCTAGGCCCGAATAGAGTCAAGTGTTCACCCTCCTAGGCAAACCAATCAAAAAGTATATATCAGCTGGCTCAATTTCGAGCTGGTGCCCACCAATAAAGAAGCACTGGTCCTGTATACTCCATTTATCAACCAGCCACTGCAAAAAGTCCACCTGGGCCCTCATGCCAGGTATGGCCTAGAATTTTTATAAGACACATGCCTTCAATGCATCGATCGAAGGTTGATGATTCATCGCAGTGAGGTCCACATCCTCGTTTTCCCATTCTCGCCAATCAAGCATGATGTTTATCCTACATTCAAGTAAAAAAGGCGAATTAGAATGCATAAAATTGATTTCATTGGGTAATTTTTGAGTTAGTTAGGTTTTAAAAACCTTTGCCCAGGGTACGCACCCCCTTGTTAGGGACAGTGCGTGGGGTCCACACCTTGCCTTCATGGCAGGTGCGTACCCCAGTCTTTTTGCCCATTGCAAAAAAGTCGGGGTACGCAGGTCCCCTGTGGTAAACCTGCAGACCCCCGCGCGCGGGTTTTGAAACCTAAAAACAAAAATTAAACCCTCAAAAACAATTTCAAACGAACAAAAATGAAGAGTAGGATGATGTGGATTACCTGGAGGAGACGACGTTCGATTCCGACGGACGGATTTTCCGCAATCTTCACGGGAAGTTTCTGGTCAAAAGCCCTTTTTTCTCACCCAAATCTCAAATGGTAAAAATGAATGGTAAAAAGTCTTTTTTATAAGTTTTTTGGGTAAATAAATTCTAAATTTGTTTATATTTCACTTTAAAAAGGTGTTTTTTGCCACATTTTAACCTATTATTAAACAGGTATGAGTAATGTTTGAGTTTTTGTTCAGGATAACGGATTTTTCAGGTGAAATCAGTCATTTTCAACGAAAAACATTAGAGTCATATTTAAGCTCTTTTCTGACTCCTAAAACATGAAAAGATTACTGAGTTTTTCTTTTTAAACTCGTTAAAACAGAATTAAAAGACGGTCGATTTACAGCTCTTTTCCGACCGTAAAAACATAAAAAGATCGCCGGATTTTTGTCGTTTCAAATTCGATATTGGTTATAAAACAACGTGTCCTTGGTCGCTTTTTTACTTTTTCGGGTCAAAGGCACTAATAACGAAAAGTACTCCTTGGTCGTAAAAGATCAAGCAGTTCTCTCAAGTATTATTTTATACTTTTTCGGGCTTGGGAGACACAAATTTACGAAAAAGTCAAACCCTGGAGTTTTCCTAAGTTTTTTCAGAATCTCTAAAAATGAAAAACGCCGAGTTTCTCCTATACTGGACTCGTTAAATTTTGACAGTAAAGGACTTGTTCTATTACAAACAGGAACGGACCACTCCTTCTTAGGGTCCGAATTTAAACTAAGTTGGACTCACCCGAAGGGTGAGCTTATAATCAAGCATATGTTATCCTCCTCAAGCTTGTAAAAAATAAAGAGGTACTTGCCGGAAATGGTGGGGGAAAAGAGAGAAAAATGAGCCTGCTTGTCATACTTTGTAACCACTTTTGAACATGACACTTTCATTCACTTGGGTTGGGAAACCCTTTGCCTAACAATTGATCAAACCACATTGAAAGTCTTCAGCCAGTTTCTGGGTATTAACTTTGGGTCAATCGTCACCAAACCATCTGCTGTGTCATTATGTGTTCAAGAGGTCAGTGCGAATAAGTCATTCACCTGCAAAAATATCTATCATCCATCTTGACCATCCTTGAGTCAGTCCTTGCAACTAAATTTCTTCAAATTTGATCTATGATTTCATGTTGTGGGCTTACCTACGATTGATCACTTTCTATCGACTTCAGCTCTTTATCTAGAAAGATGATCTAGAAATCGCCAGTACCTTGGGATCTGCATACCTCAATGGAAGGTTTCTCGTCTTCGACGATAAGTTGCATCATTGACCTTTGATCGAAGGATTCCGTGATATGTTTGACATCGACACATTTAATCACATCTCATGGATTGTACTAAGTACTTTGAGAGCCATTTTCATTATTGGTGGTTTCTCTCACACTTGTTAACAGTTTACATCATCGACTAGTAATCAAGTGGTTTCTACCATGTTTGACGTCGACACATTCATTCGCATGGATAGAATCGTATTATTTCGAGAAGTAGAAATGAAGACCCTGGATCTAGTTTCCACCATCCAGGTTGCGAGGAATTTTGTATTCATTATATTGTAGACTATTCATAAACAGATGGTGCGTCCAACTGTCGTCTACATGTGTCTAATATTGTGATGTATTAGAATCCGTTCTAATATCAAGCAGTAGTTAGTTATCTATTAGTTTTTGATCTGAGTAATGGGAATGCCTACCTCAAAGCGATGGATATGATCTCATATAGTATAATATATATATATTTATATTGCCACTTGAATGTTTTAAATGGTTCCAACCGGGCCTCTTCTGCAAGATGAAATCCCTTGCAAAATGATAAGGTACTTCACTCTTCTTAAAATGAATAATGAAATCCTCATCTAACTAACACGACTTTGCACTTTAGGGGGCAATCTGTTACACAAAAATATCGTCACCATGACTATTTGCAGTCAGTATGGGTCCATCATCACTTATACTGGCGTCCTAAGCAAGTCTCAAACCTTAGCTCTTCATATCAAGCTTTGCAAATGAGAGAAAGACATTGAAAATCAATATTACTCTGGTTCTGCACTTTCTCTCACTTTTGCCTGCAGTCCCGTACCCTTTGTTCATATTACCTGCATATCTGCACGCTCTGTCTGTAAAGGGGTGGGTGTGTACCCCTGTAAAAGTCAAAAAGGCGCAAGTTTATCCTAAAAAACTCGGTTAATTCTAAATGTTTCTAGAAGGATTTTGAGGTGGATTGTTCGCTCCAAGGTGGTTCATGCATCCCAAAAGAGAAGGAGCTAATCCCTTGATAGGAGGAGCTATCCCTTTGAAGGAGGGCTTTATCCCTTTGAAGGAGGACCTAGTAACTTCCCTCCATTGCACTATACATTAAGGAATTAGATTAGTTGCTGGAGAGGTTAGAAGCTGAACATTTTGAGGGTAAATTCTGATGGAATTGGGACTTCCTAGTTAAACTTGAGAGGAGAGAACACATACCTTTTGGTTTCATTGGGAAGTGAGTGAAACTTGTCAAAGTATAGGAGACTTCTTGTCGGACCCTAGGAGGAGCTTGTACAACATCAAGGCACAGATTGTAAAGTTCTTCTTTCATTTGAATTAATACAATCAGATTCATTTTTCTCAACAAATTGTCTTATGTGGTTTGTTTCATAATCTCCTTGATCATTATGATGAATATGCTTTATGATATTGGTTTTTCAGGTGCTATTTAATTTGTTTTGTTGTTTGTGTTTGCAGACTTACGCTTCAAGGAAGCTCATTTGGAGCGAGGGAGCGAGGCTTCCACAAACTTGCATTGGACCCAAGGTAGGCCTAAAACACTTGTTTGCCTTTGTTTTTAATTGCATATTTATAGAAAGATAGTTTTTATTGGCTTGCTTGTCACTAGATATCTTTAGATACTAGGAAGGTCGATCTTGTCCGCAACCTCGACTCATTCCGCGTGACACTAGTTTTGACATGCATGGTATATGCATGTGGTTATTTGGTTATGATTTGTCATTGGAATGGAAGATTACTTGGATTGACAGTGGTTTTTCCCAGCCTTTCCATTTCCTGGATAGCCATGGTGTTGTGGGTTTCCCACTTGATTTTCTGATTGGTGCTTATGTTTCTTATTGTTGTGGGTTTAGTTACTAGTTTCTGGAGCCTTGGTTGGACAAACGCTCTAGAAGCCCTAAAATAGGTTGGGTTGAGTTACTAGTCCTAGAAGCCTTTGTTGAATGCTCTGGAGCCCTTGGTCGTTTGAGTTACTAGTACTGAAGCCTTGGTTGGACAAATCCTTTGGAGCCCTACAGTAGTAATGGGTTGAGTTACTAGTCCTGGATTCGAGTTCGAACAAACACTCTAGATCCCTAGACAGCTTGGTTAGAGACCAATCTGGTTGGTGTTAGTGATGTCTAACCATGATTTGGAATCATTGGTTGAGGGTTGTGGTGGTTTGGCCTCTGGAATCCCTAGTTTAGTTATGGTTGATCTATTCCATGAGTTCCCATATTCACACTTGAAATATGGCACGGGGGTGATTGGATGATAGAGAGATTTGGTTCAGCCCAATCTATGGTAGGGTGGTACATGGAAGTCACTGACTTGGTTGAGTTTTGCATATGTTAACAAGAGATATTTTCCTCTTGTATTTTCATGTATTTATACTTATTATTATGTGGATTTGATTTTTGTCATATCGTTGTTATTATTCTAGTTATATGTTGGTTATAAACATCATTTTATGACATATATTAGTTATGGCTCATAACATATTTTGATTCGTAAATGAATGGTTAGTGAATGCATGAGCCAACAGATGTTATTGCAGATATTGTGAGATGGCATCAAACCTTCTTGATTATTTTCATATAGGTATGAGACCCCTGTATTAATAGATGCATTTATGACCTGTAGATTACATGTTCACAATGTGTTTGATGAAATGACTATTATGGCTAGGCCTAGTTAGGTCAACTCCTTAATCAAGTTTTGTGCTAGAGGCTTTTCCTTGTGTCATTTATTGTTTTAGAAAGTCTCATCAAGTTTTGGGTAGTGGACTGGAGACTATCCTTGAAAAAGTGGCTCAGATTTTGGGTTCACATGCTCATAAATAGGAAATTGGGACGGCAGTCCCTACCTTGCAGGCTTATGCATGTGAATGGGGGCCTACAATCTCATTGATGCAATATTATTCCTGTGGCTAGCAGTCTAGGTCAATAAAATAACTATCTGGCTTGGGATTGGGCGCCTGGAGTGGTTGTTTAGCTCCTAGGGGTTATGTAGCTCCTGAGGAATGACAGTAATGTTTCAGTTTATCGACTCCACTTCCTTAATAAAGCTAGGAGGTTAGGTGAAAACCATTAAAAAATATTAACACTAAAAACCTTCACAAAACCAATCCCTAGCATAGATCCTAATGTCTTGTCACATTCTACCATGTGTTATTATGTGTCATCCAATTAGGGCCTGGCATGTCATGATTACTATGATTTTTTCTGCCACATCACTATTGGCCCATGGAATTGTCATCTTTTTGCATCTATTACCCGGATTGATAATTAGATGTAATAGTGGATATGCTGCTCCAATTTAAAGGATAAATTATTTTCACCAACATTTTTGGCGTCATTCTCGGGGAGGCTATTAAGGTACATATGTGTGACTAACTTATTTACATGCATTGATTGGAAGTGTGGTAGATGTGCTCCTCATTCTGAGTTTTTTAGGAAGTAAGATGAGAGGTAAGAACCTACTTATACCTTCGACATACTGAAGTGGACATGGCCTAATTAAGATCACGGCACATAGGATTGCATTGCATGAGTAGTGAAGAATAAAAATATGGTGCCCCCAAACATACTAACCATGCAGGTGGAAGAGGATGTGGAAGGAAGAAGAAGAATCTATATTTGGGAAGGACCAATTATATATAGGAAATTATTTCAAAGGTTGAAGTAGAGTCCTATAGTTGGGGGAAGGTGATAAAAAGGAGAGAGCCTATTAAGATTTCCCCTCAGAAACCAGTATCTCTTGACACATTTGTATTAGGTAAAGGTATGAAGTTTGAGGAATCTTCAAAAACAAGTCCTAGGGTCTCTAGTCCCTTTGTAATAGCAAGATGGGAGGATCAAATTCTGAAGGAAGGTTATGGGGATACAGACTTAATTGACTAATTATTGACTCTCGAAGAACAAATGTTTGGTCATCATACTTTAGACTTTGGTAGAGCAAAGAAATAGCTCGTTGATACAGAGAATAACGAGGATTTGTTTTGATCATTAGAGTTATTTGAGTAGCCTAAACCAATTGAAAAACCTGAGCAACCTGAAATCTCTCATCACCAAAGGGAGAACAACTCCTGTCATCAAGGGAAGAACAATCTCCTTCACCAAGGGACCATCTATAATAGTTGCTCCAACTTTTCAACAAATCCTTATGGTAGGAAGTTCAATTACCGCCCTTGATTTACCCATTGGGAATATTCAAGGGTAGGCTCTGATGAATAATATACCCTTATCTGCACTTCCCACTTTTCAAGTTATGGTCTCAGAATATCCTAGCACGGTGCTTTTTTACTTTGATGTCCTTTGTAGAAGTTATGACTTCACCACTAGGAAGCAAAAACTAAAGTTGTTTCTAGCTACATTAAAAGGGGCAGCATTGAAATGGTTTATGGGACTCGGTGGGGGGTATATTAGTACCTGGGATGTAATGAAGAAATTTTTTTCTAGAGAAATGCCAGGATTACTACCAATCTAGGGACTTAAAGGATGAAATATTTGGCATTACTCAGACACCAGATGAAAATTTGGAGGAATATGTTGAACGGCTTCAACATAATTTGCAAAGGTCTCGGCACAACAATTTGGATAAGGAGATAGTTAAAACAATTTTGATTAATGGAATGAGGGGTTATTTCCTTAATATTTTGAATCATTTGGGAAAAGGAGATATATCCAAATATTCCTTTGATGGCATAGCTCATTTTTGTAGAAGGAGCTCCAAAGGATCTATTAGAAATCAAACCATGACACATGATACCTCTGTCAAGTTTTTGAAGTCAACAAATATTGGAGAGGCTCATGTAGAAATTGGGAATTTGTTAGAGAACTTTAAAATAGACATCATGAGTTCAATGTCTTCTCATTTTGATGTACTACGAGAAAATAAAAAACAAAGGGAAGTTGAGCAAGCATTGACCATTTTATGCTCTCGATGTCGAAAGAATCATTCCTTAAGGGAATGCCCACTTAATAGTTGCACCATTTTTTAACGTGATCATTCCACCGATCAATTCCCTTCACTACCTAGGTTAAAGGTGGTTTACAAAAAATTAGGGGAAGATTTTGAAGCAAGCTAATTTGTTGGATCTAAAAGGCCTTCACAACCTAGACCACCAGGTATGATGAAAAACTCATTTTCTCCTTTTTAATTCTTGGTCTAATGTATGTTGTCTTTTATGCTGCTTCATCTTGCATTCTTGATGATATATATGATCTATGCTTCATCTTCTTGAAAAATCCACCTTGTTTCTCATTTTCACCCTCCAAAGGGTCCTTGATAAATATTACAATCCTCTAAGTCATCATGCAATGTCTTAATTCTGTCTTGGTCCATGATCTGCTTCATGTCCTCATGATAGATCTCTCAGTGCTTCTTCTTTGTTGGTGTTTCTTCATTCTTTCTCCTTATTATCCTCTTTTGAGAATCACCTTGTCATGCTTGGAAGATACTCATGCCAATGAAAATCATTCATGACGAGGCAATATCAACCTTAAAAACATCTATTCTATCACTATCTAGATCATGGAATGATATGCTTATGATAAGCCCGTGAGAGGGTTAAAAGAAGAAGGCTTAATTAGGAGGGAATAGTAAAACTCATTAGTGGCTTGGGAAGGTTCCACTATTCATTTTTACTACTCCATTCACTATGAAGAGGAGCTCTCCTTGGTCCAATGCAATGGGGGAAGTTGAAAGGACAAGGGGGAAAGCTTCATGCATCAAGGTTACGTCTTGCACTCCAAAGAAAAGAGAGGAAAGCTTAATAGCACAGTTTTACAATTAAAGGGTTAGGGAACACATCCTTTAGCCTTCCCTACTACATCATGCACTCAATGGAAGTTTTTAAGGAAGGCATGAGCACATTGGGAAAAGCGGAAGGTGAAAGGTTCAGCCATCAGGACTGCATTATGTGCTCAAAGGAAAAAGATACATCTAAAAAAGGATAAATTGATTGGTTAAAGGTAGAGAGGAGGCTTTCTTCAGCCTTCCCTACTACACCATGCACTTTAGAGGAATAAGTTATGCAAGGCTTGGGTGCATAGCACATTTGGAAGGGGGGAAGGGGGAGGATTTAGCCATCGGGAATGTGTCATGCGCTCAAAGGAAGAGGAGGCTTGAAAGAAAGAGAAGTTTTCTTAACCAAGGGGTCATTGTTTCTTTTTAATGCACTTTTCATCCTAGCCTAGTGTAGTTTGACCGAATAGTGGATGCTTGACCATTTGGAGTGTGATTTTCAATGAGAGAGGCATTAGGAATGAAGCCACTTTTCCTAGCATGGTTTTCACTGAACTGGAAGGATAGGAGGGTCTTTGCATTGCATTTTTTTCCTTTGAAAAAAGGGGGGAAGAGGTCCATTTTGTTAGATAGCAAGGATTTATGTGTCATGTAAGACAAATGTGACCCAAACTTAGTGTAGTGAGTCAGTATGAGCAAGGAGGATCAAGTGGTTACCCTCGGGAGGATCATACTGTGCAGAAAATTTGGGATTATCTTAAGAGGAACTTAGTGCACCAATATTTGGGAATAATATTGCATCATTAAGGCCCATGCATAGGTTAAGATCTACACTCAATAAGAGGTTTAATTACTTAACAACTTTCACTGGATTGAAGAACCAAGAAGGGCTCCAAAATGGCTAAGTGTGAGACCGACAGAGTAAAAGAGGAATATGCATTTGGACATGACTCAATATTGGATCACACACATAAAAATAGCAATACAAACCAGACAAATACATAGGATGCATGAATGACAATCACACCTCGAAGCGATAACAAAGCGACACTTATTTCTAAGTGCAATGGTTGAAATGACACTTAGAACACAAGTTACGACAATTGTGACGACTATGACCAAAAGGTGCGCTAAGCTATAGGAATGTGTCTGGCACATATTCTAATTATATGTAAGATCATCTAATGTAGAAGAGTGTAACAAAACTAACTTTGGTGATGTGTAAATATGTGACATGTGTAGGAGTAAAAATCACAAGAGCGACACCTACGAGATGAGGAAAACATAAGATGACACTTTTGAAATGAGAACAATCTTGAAAGTGACACGTGCCAAAGAAAGATAACATGGAAACAACACTTACTAAAGTGAAAAAATGCAAAAGTGATAGCCATAAATTTGAAAGTGACACTTGTGAAAGCGAAAGTGCCCAAAAGTGATAGTTGACAAAATTATTCGTAAGAAAAGTGCAAACACAATCAAAGTGAGGGACATTGCTGATGAAAGTGTGTAATGAATGTTGTCATGAATTGAAAATCCCCCATTAACTGCCTTGATGGATGGTGTTGTGCTTGTTTAGGCTTGCACAAAGGAAGCACACTCATAAACTCATCGAAGAATTATCATGTGTGTGCAAGTGACTTGATAATTTAAAACCGGGACAAAGACTTAAGGCTTTAAAAAACATCAAACAACCATGTAATAACCATAATATGATAGACTGTAAGATCCTAAGTAGGCTCCAAAATTCAAGTGTGGAAAAAATTTTGAGGGTGTTGATCACAACATCAACAGGTTATCATGAAAATCCTATCCAGGGGCAATGTTAACTAGCAAAATGAATCTCAAACCAAGGTTGTTGCAAACTCAGTCTCAACAAACATTCAAGTTGTTACACAATTCAATACAATTGGAAAAGAGTCACACAATTGCAGAATAAACCACACTATTACACAACTAATCTTACTTGGAAACAATACTCCTACAATTCGTCCGTCACTCAATAAAATTCTAAGCATGCACATTTAAAGAAAGTGCAATCCAATTTGTAACAGGAAAGTAAATAGCTTGTTTCTACACTAGTATGAGGGACTAGTCCAAGAATATGTTATCACACCATTCAAAGGATTTCTGAAACCAATAACTCATAAATAAAATATATTGTAACAACAATCACATAACTAAGAAGGATTAATGCAAATAATTAATATCACTAATTAACCATTGATCCCTACTAAGAAGGAGGGCCCTTCCTCCTCAGCAAGGGTTGGTGCATTAAACTGCAAACAAGCTACTCAGAGAAATATATAATGCCACAAGGTCAAGATTTGTATTAACAAAACATTAGGATTACAAATCTTTGGTGCTTTTCCCCTTCCTAATCCTATCTCCCCAAATATTTGTTGACCCTATGGGCAAATAGTTCTATTCTTTATAAATTTCGAATACAATAAGAAAACTATCATGAGAATCTTTCGATTCTCATGTAATTTTAAAATAAAAAAGTTATATTAATAATTCATACAACAGTTTCCATTGTAGGGGTGAGGCTATAACAATTTCCCTTAATTATAATTATTTTTACAAAGAATCTCAAGTAAGTGATCTATCTTCTCCATGAATATCTCCTGACAATTAAACTGACTTTGACTTGGTGTGCTCTATATCTGGTCCATATGACATATTGGAAAAAGACAGTGTGTGCAAGGAAAATTGTTTGTGTATCAGCAACATCTCACAGATCCTTTAATCCAAATTTTTAAACGGAACTAAAGATGCAATCCTATAATAACAACTTCAACAGACCACTCAAACTTGAAATAACCCATACATTAATTTTATGATAAAAATTGCCTAAGACAATAGTTCTTATGGAAATGATAAGCAGAATTAGACTAAGAAAGTGACATATAGAAAAGGACATACTTAGCTGAATAAAAGTTGTTATATTGGTCGAATGTGGTCTCATTAGTCAAAAAGGAGGAAAAGGAAATTGGAAAATAGATGCAAAAATATGACAATTCCATGGCCCAACGTCTCCCCCCAGCTTAAGAATTTACATGTCCTCATGCGGACTATTGTGACTGGTTATTAACACGTTGAATGTGTAGTCTTATGAGATCATAAGATACTACAATATCTTATCCTCTAGCCTTGTAGCCTCGAGAAAGAACCAACTATGTTTCCCAAAGTTTATCATAAAGTTGATGCTGATATTGATAGGTTGGAAGCCAAATGAGAGGAAATTTGAATCTCCATCCAATCCATCCTGCACCACTTATCTTAATACACTCCAGATATTGGTGAACCCTGGAGAGATCTTGCATGAAGTTTTGATGACAAAATGGGTCTTCTTATTTTAACTCTTATCAGAAAACACCCCATCTTAGCTCACTTCCTACTATTACACTAGCTTTCAAACCCTGTAAATTTCTGAGGCATCTCTAGAGAACCACTTCCTGATGATCCCTTAGCAAAGTTTTGGTGGTTGGAAATCACCATATCTTATTATATATATGTGCAACATATTTATTTGGGTCAGGATCATATCTGATGCACATCCTTACTTGCCCCTCATCGGTTGTTACAGTGTCAAGTGCAACCATTCTAAAAAAAAGATACAAAAGCCCTCAATTGCACATCTCCCACATAAGGTGTCACATTGAAATATTGATCGCCAAAACTAGTGAGATCATGCAAATAAAACTTGTACAAAAAATGTTTCTTTGAGAAATTGGCACTCTAGAAGGCCTCCAAGGAGTCTTGAATTTTTCCTTGTTTTAGATGGTCATCTCTCCTTAAGAGCTGTCAATTAAAAGAGGTAATGCTTTTCTTACAGCTATAAAGGATAAGTTGGAGAAGGGAGATTGCCACACAACAAACTATTAATAAGTTCATAAATAAGTTCCTGCTCTTGTTGTGACCACTGCACTTCTTCCTGCAACTCCTTTACTTACTTCATTGTCTTATTCCTCTCTCTCTGAATTCTTACCAAATCTTCAATTCTCATTTTTTCATCCCATTCTTTGTTAATTCTACTTACCATCTCCTCATGTCGTTCCAAGAAAATAACTTTATCCTTAGGAAAAACTACTAACTTCTTCCATTTTTATTCTTCTCCAAGTAGGAATGTTGTTCTCAACAAATTTGTCAGGTTTCAAATGAGTTGTTTTAGGCGTCATTACAACTTTAGTCTCAACAATCTCTTATCATCCCCCTTTCTCCTCCTGCTGCTCTATCTCAACTATTGGTTCTTGTGTAACAACAACATGTAACACCCTCCTCCCACATTTACCCAAGCTAACCGATGCACCGGGGTAAACATTTGACAAAGAGTTACTATGATATGATTCAACTCCCCAAGTACTATTAACGAAGTGGAATCAACAAAAACAAAACCAAACTAACCTTCCTCATGAGCTATAGAACCTTCACGAGCCAACCAACCCCTCTAGGTGTCCAACCCCTGAGAAAACTTGATGTTTTACTAAACTAGACCCCTAGTCGCTCCCATGCTAATCCTTCCATGTGACTGAGACCCTCCATTCACTCCCACAGCAATGCCTCCATGCAACTCTGGCCTTTTTCAGGAAGTTCTATGTCAGTGAGCCCGAATTCTAAGTCACTTTTTAGGGCTAGGACTCAATCCTCTACCCAAAACTTCATGAGACTTCCAAAAATGATAAATAACATTATGAAAATTCCTCTAATGCAAAACTTGAATAAGGAACTGACCTGACAAGGCCTAGCCATGATAGACATTCCATCAAACACATCATGAGCATGTAATCTATAGGTCATATAAACACATATGAGCATAGGGACTTCATACTTATCTGAGATTTTCAAAGAAGTTTTGATGCCCTATTATAATAGTTGCATTATCATCTATTATTTCATACATTCATTATTCATTCATTTACTAATCAAACCATGATGAGAGCCATAGCTTAGTCTTGTCATAAACCCTTCTTATAACGAGAATAATAACAATGATAGAACAACCATCATAACCACATAATAACAACCACATTTACACATAATACACCAAAGGTAAAGAGATCTTATTAACATATGCAAAATACAACCAAGCCAGGGACTTCCACGTACCACCCAGCCATAGATTGGTTGAACCAAATATTTCTTTCAGCGAATCACCCTCGTGTGATATTCCAAGCATGAATGTGGGACTTAAAACAAAAAAACAAATGATTCCTTAGGATTTACTGCAACTCACCAGGAGATTCCTAGGCCCAAGCCCTCATCTATACAACCAAGCTTTGTCACAATCCTGCCAAGAAATTCCTACGCCCAAACAAGAAACATACACTACTAGGCTTTACCGCAATCCCACCATATACCGTTCAAGGGATCACTAAGCCTATACAAGCATGGATGCCTCTAGATCTCTCCACCTAAACCTGAGGAATTTGTTTGCCTCCACCTCTAGGATTTACCATATATCCTGCCATTCACCAGTTGAGGATTACTAGGCCCAACGAGGCTCCACCCTCTAGGATTTACTGTATATCCCGCCATTCATTAGTCAAGGATTCCTAGGCCTAACAAGAGCATACACAATCTATATTTACCGCATTCCCACCTTCACCAGTCCATGGTTTCCTAAGCCTTGTGTTCCTCCCTGAGACCACCCCACTCAGCTTCAAAACCATCCCATAATCCAGCTCAACCAAGTAAGAGAAACCCCATCACACCATGGCTATCTAGAAATGGCAAGACAAGGCTGAAAACCACAATCACATCTGGAAAGACCCATGCCAACGACACAAGAGAACCAAATACACACATGCATTTACCATGCATTCCAAAAATAGCAAGGAAAACATACATGCAAATCGATGCCTTGATTGATATTTGCTTCCCTTTTCTTTCATTGTCCTTCTTATATTTTCTTCCTCCAATGCTAGAGCGCTCCAAGAATGCTCCAAGTGTGCAAGAGTATGAGAAAGTAGAGATAATAAAGAGAGAGCTCCAAAACTAAACTAAGAAAAAGGTTGTGAATTGATCCTCAGAAGCCTTTTTATTAATGAGGCCTCTATTTTCTTCAATTTCCGTTATTTTTCATTCATTTTCCTCCTCACATGCAACCTGTGACCTTTCACCTTCCTTTTCTCCTAATTTCCTTTACTTTCATAAATAAAATACCAATAAATGCCCCATGCCTTTCCAAATCCTTTACCATTTCCTTTTCCAATTTCCCTTAGCCATTATAAACCAAATGAACACCCACACTAGTATGTTTTTCCCAACATTCAGCTTGGAATAAGTGTCCCATGACCTTATTTATTATTTTTCTTTTATTAACTTTATTACATGGATTTTTAACCCAGGTTTGTTACAGACCCTTAACCCTTAGGGGAACACCGTCCTTGGTGTTTAATGACATCTACAACCAGTAAAATCGCTGAAAAGAAAAACATAATGTCCATGGAGCTTTATAACTTAGCTCATTGCAGTATTTATAATGAACAAATTGTTGAAAATTAAACCAACATGACAATTATACCACTTATTGGAGCTTTATAACACATCTCATGGCAGTATTTACATCCATATAAATATATACATATACCAAAACTTCTTTGCCTCAACTAGAAAACAAGGGAGGATACATAGCCCGCATCTGATTAGCCATCTCCATGTAGCTTCATCGGGCCCAAAGTTCTTCCACTGCACTTTAACCTACTTGATTTCTCAATTCCAGAGCATGAGCATCTTCCTCTATAAAATGCACTGAGGTTCTAGCTAGAAGTCTCCTTCTAGCTCCACTTGCGATACAAACTAATCAATAACATGATCACCATCCTTTATATTTCTTTTAAGAAATGAAACATGGAAAACGTCATGGACTTTCACTGTTGAAGGCAATGCAGGTTTGTAGGCCATTGGTCCAATCCTCTCGAGGATCTCAAAAGGCCCGCAATAATGAGGTTCTAACTTCGCATATGACCTGATCCTCGAGGAGCTCTTCTTAGGCTTGATGCACAGTACACATGTTCCCCAAATTGAAACTCCTTATACAACTTGTTCTGATATGCATGTCCTGTGTTGCCTTTAGATTCTTCTTGATAACCTGTAGTTCCTATTCCATCTCTTTCAACATGTCTAGTCCTATCAACACATTGTTCACTGGATCACTCTAATTGATTGGAGTATTACAACTCCACCCATAAAATGCCTCAAACAGACTCATCCTTAGTGACTCTTGATACTCATTGTTGTAAGAAAACTCAACTAATGGAAGGTACTCCTCCCATCTCCTCTTCTTATGCATCACATACATCCTCGACATGTCCTCCAAGATCTTGTTGACCCTCTCTATCTGTCAATCTGTCTGTGGATGATAAGTTGTGCTAAAGGCCAACTCTGTCCCCAAACCTGCAAAAAGCTCCTTCCAAAACTTTGAAGTGAACTTAGCATCCCTGTTTGACACAATCTTCTTCAGAACACCACACAACCTCACTATATATCTGATGAAGACATGTGCTACCTCACTAGCTAAATAAGTATACTTCACTAGAATGAAGTGTGCTACCTTTGTCAACATGTCCACCACAACCATGATGGAATCATGATGTCTAAATGTCCTCAAAAAACCTGTAATGAAATCCATGGAAATGACTTACCATTTCCACTCTGGATTCAAAATCAGTTGTAGTAACCCACCAGGGTGCTTACATTATGCCTTTACCTGTTGACAATCTAAACATCTAGCCATAAACTATGCCACTTATTTCTTCAAATTCGACCAGTAGTAGAACTTCTTCACAACTGTAAATGTCTTCTGATATCCTGGGTGACCTGAATATGGTTTAACAAGAAAATACCTCAAGATAACCTTCTTGAGCTCACTATTGTCCCTAAATATGACCAAACCATCTATTGTGAGACAATATTCCACATCCCGATCACCTGTACCCTGTTGTAGCTTGTGCATAATCTCCTTATACTTGTCATCATGTTGCCTTGCATGTAATATTCGAGCCTATAGATCTGTCCCATAAGAGCTCATAGTTGTTATATGATTCACCTACACTCTTCTGCTAAGAGCATCTGCAACCTTGTTTTCTTTTCCCTTAATGTACCTAATCTCAAAGTCGAACTCAATGATCATGCCCAACCATCTAGATTTCCTGGCATTTAAATTCGATTGGTCAAACAAGTATCTCAATTCACTATGATCACTCATCAGTACAAACCTCCTGCCAAGAAGATAGTGCCTCCACATCTTCAATGCATGGATGATCATTGCCAACTCAAGATCATGTGTCACATAATTCTACTCATGCTCATTCAATTTCCTTGATTCATAACATACCACCTATCCCCTCTACATAAGGACTCCGCCAAGCCCTCTCTTGCAAGAATTTATACACACCACAAACTGTTTATCCAGATCTACAATTTTAAGAACTGGAGCATTTGTCAGCAATTGCTTCAACTACTCAAAAATAGTTGCACATTCCTCTGTCCATTCAAACTTCTTATCTTTTCTTTGCAATGACATAATAGGATATGCGATGTGTGAGAAGTTATTGATGAACCTCCTGTAGTAACCTGTTAACCCCATGAATGACCTTACCTCATCTAGATTCCTAGGAGCTAGCCATTCCATAATAGCTCTTATATTTTCCAAATCCATTGCTATGTCTTCCTTAGAGACCACATGCCCTACGTAATGTATATATGCCTGAAATAAACTGCATTTGCTAATCTTGGCATACAACTGATGCTCTCTTAGTAATCTCAAAATTGTTGCTAAGTGTTCAGCATGCTCTTCCTCATTCTTATAATATATCATCATTGAACACAATAACAAACTTGTCCAGATAAGGATGCAACACACTATTCATCAAACACATAAAAGTAGTTGGAGCATTATTTAGACCAAAAGGAACCACAACAAACTCATAATGCCCATACCTAGTCCTAAAAGCAGTCTTGTAGATGTCCTCTTCTTTGATGCATATCTGATGATATCCTGATCTCATATCAATCTTTGAGAACATTGTTACTCCCTTCAACTAGTCAAATAGAGCATCAATCCTCAGCAATGGATACCTGTTCTTGATGGTTACCTTGTTCAACTACTTGTAGTCGACGCACAACCTGAGAGTACCATCCTTCTTCTCACAATAAATATCGATGCACCCCAAGGCGATACACTTGGACTAATGTATCCATTGTCAAGCATTTCCTTCAACTGCAACTTTAGCTCTACTAACTCCGATGTGCTCATCTTGTATGGTGCATTTGACGTTGGTGTTGCCCCTGGTACCAACTCAATGGAAAATTCCACTTCCTTATAAGTTGGAAACTCTAAAATATCTACAAGAAATACATCTTGAAATTGTTGTAAAACTGGGTACCTGCTCAATACCTCTGCATCTTCAACATCCTTACCTTTATCACTAGAAATATGTACTACAAATAACACACACCCTTTTCCGCGACTACGCTTTGCTTGCATGGTTGTGACCATTCTAACTTATGTTTCCTTCTTCTTACCCTACAAGATATTTTTTTCATTGTCATCCAAGCATTAAATCACCTTGTTATAACAATACACCTTTGTCCTATGAAGATACAACCACTCCATACCCAATAACATATTGTATGATCCCAATGGAAGCACATTCAAATATGTTGATGTAGGCATACTTGTTACACATAATTTTTTCGCATTAGGCAAATGACTATCAGTTTGGATCTTTCATTATCCATCAAAGTATTGCTGGAAATAATATTGAGGGGCGGTGAATCAGTATTATCAAATCAACAATTTCATTTCCCAAACAGATTTATATACACTACTTCAGTGAAGTGAACTAGTGTGTACATGAGACTATGCTTAAGGAAACAAGCATATATGCAGAGAACTTGTGATTTAGACAATTTATCATGTGTTGAGCTTAAACCAGTATATCATAGATTTATTAGGCAGTGCAGTAAAATCAGAATAAGGCATCACACATAAGAAACACACATGAACACAAATATTTAAGGTGGAAACCCAATGTAGGTAAAAACCACCTGCTGTTGTCGTCTCTGTCTTCTTTTAATAATAAGAAAATCTGTTTACAATCTTGTACTGGTGCAGACTCATACCAGTATGCAGGCTTCTTCCTGTAGAAGGTTACAACCTTCTCTCATTCTCCAGCTTCTACTGGAAGGGAGCTACAACCCCCTAGCTCTTGTACTAGCCAATATTTTTACTAGTATGTAGGTGCCAGCCTACAAAAAACTCCACTCTTCCACCAGGGACCACATTTCATGAATTTTCAGACTGGATACTCCTGGATCACAACACCACAAACTGAAGGCCATGTTTCATCAAATTTTCATACTGGACCCATCGATGCTTTTAAACTTAAACTACATCAACCAATATTCAGTTAATCTGAACAATCAAATCACTGACACCAAAACACTGTAATGAACCCAGAACCATGTATCATCATTCAGAACCATCTCTTACCTCAAAAATAATGCATTAGAATGTATACACTACTTATTTGTACCCAAACTGCGTGTGTACGCTACTTCCATTAATTGAACCTGCGTATACCTTTAAAACTACTGCAAACATAAACTTTTGAATCAAGTTTGTACCAATTATCAATATTACGAATATCTATTGTCAAATTTCAGAGCTTTACACAGGGAGGGACAGAGATCAATTCTTCTCACTTATACAATCAATCAATCAGATGCCAGCCTCCTTATCCATTTAGTTTTACATTCAGATCTAAGAAGACTTCATTGACAGATAGCAGTAAAATAATAGAATTTTATCAGATAGATCAATTAGATCTGAAAAGAAACTTTTCTTTAGTATACACTACTTGAAGGAACCAAACCTATGTGTATATGCTCTTTGGCTGAGACGAACTTGCGTACAAATCTGCAAATATTGACTCAGAATTTTGTTGCAATTCTAGACTTCAGACAAACCCAGATCATGATAGGTAACATATAGAATAGGCGCAAAACATCAGATCTAGTCTCACCCAATATCAAATCATTCAAGAATAATTTATTTCAAGTCTCATGATTCCTGATCCAATATTGAACTCAAGGTGCACATGAATATTTCAAATCTAGTCCCAAACATAACCCTGCAACATAAAATATACTTCAGATAGAAGTATTCCTTAGAATCTTATTGCTTGTACACATGGCCTAATGATCTTCTCCTCCTTATATACTCTTAGGCCTTTATCAATACCTTGGACCAAAACCACTTAGGACCAATACCTTGGGCCAAATACCTAGGACCAATACCTTGGATCAAAAATACCTTGGACCAAATACCTCGGACCAAAAACTTAGTTTTCCAACATGTATGCACTTTTCCTCCTGTGAAAGTGCGTGTATACGTTATATGATTTTTTTGTTCTGTTAACCCGTTGCACTTTGAACTGCCATTTGAGTGAGTTTCCATCAAGGACAAAACCGGTATCATAATGCCAACAATCTCCCCCTTTGGACTTGATGGCAACAACAATACCAAGACACTCTCCCCCTTTGACATCAAGGGCAAAGGGTGGACCAAGATATTCTCCCCCTTTGATATACATTATGTTGTTCATGCTCCCCTTGAGTACATGTTGAGTCTGCAAAAATATTTTCCAAAGGAATAACATGACTCTTTAACTCAACTATGTGAGTATGACCTTCCTATCACCAATGACTCACACATACATCCATCCCCCAACCAAGTGGGGATATACCAAATTTGACTCATCCACCCAACAAGTGGGGATATACCAATTGTTTATACATGACAAAAATGCAAATAAAAATTACATCATCCATCCCATGCAAAGTGGGGATACAACTTACATCATTTGTCTAAGAGGACTCATTCAAATGTATGAGAAGACATATCACACCATATATTTTTACATGACTTAAGCAACAAATGGTATAGATATCTGAAGCCATAGCTGGACTCAGCAACCAAAATGCCAACAATGCAGAATGCACGTGAAGGCTAATGCTCCCCCTGAACCTATTATACCTGTCCATTGTTAACAAGTCAATGATCAAGGCATCTTTGTCAGTCAGATAAAAATTAATGAACAAAGCATATCAATAGACTGTAATCATTAACATCAGATAGAGCACCCATATCAGAGCCTGCCCCACTATTTTTCCTTTCTAAAAAACATATATGCTCCTTGACCCACAGAAACCCACGTGTGTACGTGACTATACTTCATGAAACACGCATATAATAGATTTTCTCTAAAAAAATTGGATTTAACAGCAAGATGATGCAGCAACTACTCCTAGATTTTGTCTAAGATATTCAAATGTTTCTCTGGGTAGTGGTTTAGTAAATATATCAACAACCTGTTCTTTGGAGGGAAAATACTCCAATTTGACCTTTTTTTCAAGCACTTGTTCACGTAGAAAATAGTACTTGATGGGTATGTGCTTGGTCTTGGAGTACATGACTGAATTCTTTGAAATACTAATGGCACTTGTATTATCACATAGAATGAAGATGGGTGGAGTACATGTGATCTGAATGTCTTGCAAAGTTTGCATTATCCAAAGTAGTTGTGTGCAGTAAGATGCAGTAGCCACATATTCTGCTTCAGCTGTAGATAAAGCAATTGAACTTTGTTTCTTGCTGAACCAAGACACTAACCTGGAACCCATATAGAATGCACCACCACTAGTGCTTTTTCTATCGTCAACATTTCCTACCCAATCTGCATATGTATATGCATGAAGAGTAAGATTTGCATCTCTAGGATACCATAAACCAAAGTCCTGAGTTCCTTGAAGATATTTGAAAAATATTTTGACTACCTGAAGGTGTGATTCCTTTGCATTTGCTTGGAATCTTCCAACTATTCCTACTGCATGCATAATTTCAGGTCAGGTACCTGTTAGACAAAGCACACTGCCAATCATGGATCTGTAAGTTGGTTGATGTACTATTGTTGATTCATCATTTGATTTGAGACTGCATCCTATTACCATTGGGGTACATAAATGTTTAGAATCTTCCATTCCAGACCTTTTCAAGATCTGTTTGATATATTTGGTTTGTGAAAGAAAAATACCATCTTTATTTTGTTGAACTTGTAGAACAAGAAAATAGGTAAGTTCACGAAGCAAGGACATTTCAAATTCTTGTTGCATTACTGAAGTAAAATTCTAACTCATGGATTCTTCAGTGCTACCAAAAATGATATCATCAACATAAACAATAATAATTAGCAATTTATCGATTTCAATCTTTGTATATATATTTCTATCTGTTGAACCTTTTGTAAAACCTTGTTGGTGTAGATATTTGTCAAGGTGGTAATATCAAGCCCTTGGAGCCTGTTTCAGACCATAGAGAGCCTTTTTGAGTCTGCGTACAAGTTTTGCATCATTTCCAAGAATGAATCCTTCTAGTTGTTCAATATATACTTCTTCTTCTAAATCTCCATTAAGGAAAGTTGATTTTACATCCATTTGGTATGCTTTGAATTTCTAAAAGCTAGAAAGAGCAAGAAACATCCTTATGGCTTCAAGTCTGGCAACAAGTGCAAAAGTTTCTTCAAAATATATACCTTCTTGTTGAGAATACCCTTTAAAAACAACACTGGCCTTGTTTCTAATGACTTCTCCATTTTCATTCAGCTTGTTTTTGAATATCCATTTAGTTCCTATAATATTTTTATCATGAGGTCTAGGAACTAATTCCCAAGTATCATTCTTTTCAATTTTCTCAAGTTCTTCATCCATGGCCTTGACCCAACATTCATCTTTGCATGATACATTTATATTTTGAGGTTCGGTGGAGGATAGTAATGCTAGATAGCTTGAGTTCCCTGTAATAGTTCTTCTTGTATGTACACCTGCCACTTTTTCCCCTAAAATTTGAGTTTCTGGATGATTTTTCTGAACATACCTGGATGGAGTCTTTTTTCTACCACTATCTCTTCTTCTGGTGCTTCATTGGTTTCTTATTCAATATCATTTTGATTTTATGTGGGAAAATAGTCCCCATCTTCTTCATTGTCATAATCTTATGTTTTAATCTGTTTTGGATCTTTACATGCTTCATCAACTACAACATCAATGCTTTCAATAATTTTCCCAAGTCTTTTATTATAACATTTATATCCTTTACTTCTGTAATAATAACTAAGAAGAATACCTTCATCTGCTTTGGATTCAAACTTAACAAGTTTTTCACCAGTCCTTTTGATAAAACATTTGCTTCCAAAAACTTTAAAGTATTTTACAGTAGGAGTCTTACCATACCAAAGTTCATGTGGAGTTTGAGTGCTATTTACCCGAACATCTTCTTTGATGAGAATAGTCACGGCAACGAATGCAGCTTCAACCCATATGGTTGCAGGAGTTCCAGACTCATCTAGCGTAGCTCCAGCCATTTGTTGAACTATTCTATTCATTCTTTCTACCACACCATTTTGTTGAGGAGTCCTTGTGGTGGAGAATTGCATTTTTATTCCATGTTGTTCACAAAATTCAAAGAATTCATCCGATGTAAATTCCCCTCCTCGATCAGATCTAAGGCATTTGATTTTTTGATCTGATTCATTTTCAACCAAAGCTTTGAAGGCTTGGAATTTTCAAATGCTTCATCTTTATGCTTTAGAATACCTATCCAACACATTGTGGAAAAATCATCAATGAACAAAATAAAGTATTCTTCTCCTCGAGGTGACTTTTTCCTTGATGGTCCACATAAATCAGTATGGACAAGTTCAAGAGGCTTACTAGCTGACCCTTATTTTTCCATGAAGTGAACTTTGGTTTGCTTACCGATTTGACATGGTTTGCATATTGTATTTTTTGGGATACTGATATCTGGAAGGTCACAAACAGCCTTGATTTTGCATGCTTTTCTTATTTGAGAAAAGCTTAAATGTCCCAATCTTATATGCCACAGACATTTTTCATCATTTTTTCTTAGATAGCACTGTTGTTGTCCTCCCTTGAGTATGTATAAGTTGTTTGGAGTTCTTGTACCTTTGATCACAGTCTCTCCTATATGAAGCTCTCGAACAACACATTCGTTTGATTGAAACACCACTTCATTTCCTTGATCACACATTTGACTGACACTCAACAGGTTATGCTTCAAACCATCTACAAATATAATATTTCCAGCTTTAACCTTTTCTTTCAATAAAATGGAACCTTTACCTTTTATGACAGCAGGAGTGTCATTTCCAAATGAGACATTTTTTTTCCTTTTCCAAGGCATTATATGAGTGAAGTTTTTCTTTGTCACCTGTCATGTGTTTGGAGCATCCACTGTTGATGTACCATTGATTTTCTTGTCCTTCTGCATATAAGGCTATACCACATCTTTCTATTTGACATTCTTTCCTTCTCCATATCTTGGGATTTAATGGTGTTTGCTCTTGTTGAGATGTTTTTCGAAATTTGCTCCTGCATTCAGATTCTTCATGACCAAAGTTGTTACAAATTGAACATTCTATTTCATTTTCAAGAGGAGAAAAGTTATTATAGGAACTTCTCTTGATCCTTGTTACATTCCTTTGATTTCGTGCTTCTCTAGTCATGATGGTTTTGTAAGCAACGCATTGAGAAGCTTTGTGCCCAAAATTATGACATGAAAAACAGTGCCCATTAAAGAAGTTCCTACGACTATTAACCTGGTGATTGTAATTTCTATTGATATTCAACTTTTGAGCAAATTGAGTATGATTTTTCTGAGGTTGGTTGTGGCTTCTATTCATCCTTGGATTAAATTGAATATGCTTTACCTGGTGATCAACTTTATACCTTTACTGACGATTGTCATATTGTTCAGTGATCTTTGTTACATCAAGATAGCTTTTAGTGGAGGTTGACAGCTTCTATGATTGAGATGCTTCTTCAGTATATCCAAGACCTGTCTCTATCAGTGGAGAACGCTGAACTTTTATAATTCATTTAAAGTTTCTAATCCTTTAGCAAATCTAATATTGAGAGATTTCGTTTTCTCAAGATACTTTCTTAGACCCACAATTTCACATTCTAATTTTTCATTGTCTTTTTCCTTTTTAGGAAGTTGGTATGTTAAGGTATCTATAATCATATTCTTTTCTTCTAAACAGATTTTGAGTTTAGAGATTTCTTCATGAAGGTCTCCTCTCTTCTAAAGCATCCCAAAAATTATCATCGTCATAAGCCATGAGAAGTCTATAATCATCACTATTAGATAAACCATCACTACCTTCTTCTAAACTATCCCAAAAATCATTGCTATCATAGGCCATGAGAAGTCTGTAATCTTGTCCAGTTTGATCTTCATCACTATGCATCTTAAGAGTTTCATACTGAATTCTAAGAGTTTGAAGCTTAGCACGTTTTACCTGAGAGTCTCCTTTGTAGCTCAAAATGATTGTGTCACATATTTCTTTGGTTGATTTCAGCTGCATGACTTTGACAAACTCTCATTGTGATAGACTTCCCAATAAAGATTGACAGCTTTGGCATTGGTTTCATATTGCTTTTTGCCTGCCGCATATGTAGGAATTGTTGTTGGAAATGTATATCCTCCTTCCACAATTTCCCAGACATCTGTTCCAAGCGATTGTAAATAGGTTGTGGTTCTTACTTTCCAATAAACAAATTTACTCCCATTGAAAATTGGCGTCTGATGGATCCCATGCTTTCTTGATTATTCATGTTGATGGATCTCCCTTCAAGCTATCAAGCTTCTTCTGAAGGACCTACTCTGATATTAATTGTTGTAAATAATACTAAGAGGGGGGTGAATCAATATTATCATATCAATAAATTTGTTTCCCAAACAGATTTATATACGCTACTTCAGTGAACTGAACTAGCTTGTACACATGACTGTGCTTAAGGAAACAAGTGTATATGCAGAGAACTTGTGATTTAGATAAATTATCATGTGTTGAACTTAAACCAGTATATCAGAGATTTATTAGATAGTGCAGTAAAATCAGAATAAAGCACACATAAGCAACACACATGAACACCAATATTTAAGGTGGAAATCCATGTGGGGTAAAGCACCTGTTGTTTCTGTCTCTGTCTTCTTTTAATAATAAGAAAATATGTTTACAATCTTGTACTGGTGCAGACACATACCAATAGGTAGGCTTCTTCCTGTAGAAGGTTACAACTTTCTCTCATTCTCCAGCTTCTACTAGAAGGGAGGTACAACCCCCTAGCTCTTGTACTAGACGATATATTTACTAGTATGTAGGTGCCAGCCTACAGAAAAGTCCACTCTTCCACCAGGGACCACGTTTCATGAATTTTCAAACTGGATACTCCTGGATCACAACACCACAAACTAAAGGCCATGTTTCATCAAATTTTCATACTGGACCCATCAATGCTTTTAAACTTAAACTGCATCAACCAATATTCAGTTAATTTGAACAATCAGATCACTGACACCAGAACATCGTACTAAACCTAGAACCCTGCATCATCATTTAGAACCAGCGATGACCTCAAAAATCATGCATCAGAATGTATATGCTACTTGGTTGCACCCAAACTGCATGTGTACATTATTTCCATTAATTGAACCTATGTATACCTTTAAAACTACTGCAAACATAAACTTTTGAATCAAGTCTGTACCAACTATCAATATTCTGAATATCTAATATCAACTTTCAGAGCTTTACATAGGCAGGGACAGAGATTTCTTCTTCTCACTTATACAATCAATCAATTAGATGTCAACCTCCTTATTCATTCAATTTTACATTTAGATCTAAGAAGACTTCATTGACAAACAACAGTGAAATAACATAATTTTATCAGATAGATCAATCAGATCTGAAAAGAAACTTTTTCTTTAGTATATGCTACTTAAAGGAACTGAACCTGTGTGTATACACTCTTTGGCTGAGACGAACCTGTGTATAGATCTGCAAATATTGACTCAAAATTTTGTTGTAATTCCAGACTTCAAACAAACCCAGATCATGATAGGTAACGAATAGAACAGGCGCAAAACATCAGATCTAGTCTCACCCAATATGAGATCATTCAAGAATAAGTCATTTCAAGTCTCATGATTCCTGATCAAATATTGAACTCAAGGTGCACATGAATATTTCAAATCTAGTCCCAAACATAACCCTACAACATAAAATATACTTCAGATGGAAGTATTCCTTAGAATCTTATTGCTTGCACACATGGCCTAATGATCTTCTCCTCCTTATATACTCTTAGGCCTTTATCAATAACTTGAACCAAAACCACTTAAGACCAATACCTTGGACCAAATACCTAGGACCAATACCTTGGACCAAATACATCGGACCAAAAACTTACTTTTCCAACATGTACGCACTTTTGCTCCTGTGAAAGTGTGTGTATATGCTATATGCACTTTTTGTTATGTTAACCCGCTGCACTGTGAATTGTCATCTAAGTGAGCTGCCATCAAGGACAACACTGGTATCATAATGCCAACAAGTATTTCAAGGCATCCCTTCAATAAAGTTAGAAGCCAAATAATCCCAAAGAGAATGAAATTCTTGGATCTCATGGCCCAAAAACCTATTTTTGACTTCCTGTGCAGTTCCCTAGTCAATTTATGCACATACACAGAAGAGACCATTATAATTTGTGTAGAAGTGAACTTTTTCTTAAGTTGTGGCCTTCACACATGACTCAATGCAAGTAAAAAATAAAAAGTAAAGTCTAGAAGCTTTGTTAGTTGAAACTTTCCCAAATAACAACTTCGAATGGATGATTACTCAAGCCTAATCCCTCCCATCATGGAGCTACTTCCCTCTCTTTGTGGATCCCCTACCCCACCATTTGTAGATATCATCCCTTAGGAAGAGGATCCCAAACCTCCTCCTCTTGTCCTATAAATCAAACATAGGCCAAAGGGTTAGAGAGGACCATTGAAGGTAGGCTTATGTTGGAGAAATAAGGCTAGGAGGCTTTTCATCCAAGGAGAAGGTTGGAGATCATCGGAATAGGCTTGTAACAACAAGGCATTGAGGTTGTAAGTTTGTTCTCCTTTTTATTCCATAAAAATCAACTGCTCTTTCCTAATCATGTCTTTTCTAATATTGTTTATGAGATTCCTTGATCACTCACATAGGTTATGATTAGTTATTGATTCAATTTATGGTATATGTTCAGTGAAGTGTTTCATTTATATTTCATTCTATATACTAGATGCTTTGATCCTTTGTGTGTTTCTGCCTATGCAAATCTCCTTTGGAACATCATGGAGAAGTTGTGGAAAGTGCTATAATGATCTCTAAAGAATAGAGGAGAAGCCAACTGTGGAAGGCATTAAAAGGAATTTGACAGGAATTTCATTAAACCAGTAAGTGATCCCTCGCATATTACTTGTTTCAATCAATCATAAGCTAAGGAAAGGTAGCAGTTCTTTTCTTATTTGTTACTAGATTTCGATTGAGATTTATGAAGATCTGTCTTGTTTGCAAGAAATATTAGTCTGCCTAACAAATTCGTGACTCCACTGGGGAACGTCTGGTTCTCCACCATCTCCTCGTTTTTGTTTTTTTCTAAAAATTTCCTGTTGTGTGCACTTTATCTTTATACACAGAGCATACTTCGGTGCACTTATCCCTTAGAAATCGTGTGTATGTGCACTGGATTCAACTATTACATGCACACATACCTGGAATTTTTTAAAATTTAAGCTTTTTCATTGTTGAATCCATGAACTTTTGATTCTTGTGTTTAGTTAGAATTTTTTACCTTCTGCAAATCTCTTCCTTATTTTGATTTGACTTTTTGGGTTTCCTTTTTGAAGAATTCCTTACTTTTGCAATTAGGGTTTAAAGTTTGATCTGGTGAATTTCTAATTAAACAATAGAATGATTAGTCTACCTAACAAATTGGCGACTCCACTGGGTATTTATCAAATCTAATAAAAGACTCAAATTGGTAGGGGATCTATTTACCATTCATGTTTACAATTTTTTTTATAGTGGTTTGTAACTCATTATGTCAAATTGAAATTATAGCTTGTGTATGTTGAAGGAAGAATTCATTGTTTATTTTTTGGGCATGTAAGAAGTTGATAAGATAAAAATTTTGCCTCTTGTGACTTATATTTTGAGGAATTTAGGTTTCATTTCTCGAAGAAGAGCCAAGAATCGTGTATTTAGCATTCTCTCTGGTGTGTATCTTGAATATTATTCATTGATTCTTGTATTTTTTGAAAAGTTAATGAAACCTCTTCCATTATTTTAGTTACAATTCATCGAAATGAAAAGATTACAATATCATGTTCAATTACATTAAAGTTTTGAGTCAAGGCATAACACCATCAGTTTCATGTCCATTTACCTTTTGAGTAAGTAACAGCTTTAAAAAACAACGATGATAAATTCAATTTATAAATTTGTATTATTTTAGGGCTCTTTTCCACCTACATTAGATTAGGTTGTAGGGCTTTGGAATAGGGAAGTGAGTTAACTTTCCAAAGCTGAAAACAAACATTAGAATCTTACGATATGGATTAAATTCATTTACTGCAATTTGGCTCTAGGAATATCCCCTTACAAAGGATTTAAGCACGAGATCATATCAGACCCACTAGAGTGATCGACCCCACTTCATTGGTTACGGTAGAGTGATTTACAAGTATTAGAAACGGTGTCGAAATGTACTTGGGAGTCACTTGGAAGTAAACCTCAGATTAACCATGTTGAGGAAATTTCAAGGGGATTAAGCTTTGTTACTTTACCCTTGCATGTGCATCCAATTTGTGACTATCCCCCTAGATTAAATTGTTTTAAGTGGTAACCTTAGAGACCATAATATTAGGGATATTAACAGAGGTGACAACAGAGCAGAAGTATATGTTGTACCTAGAAAACACATTGGCTAGACTCACTTGGACCTTTTTGGAGGGTATACTTCATTTGAGATGGCATAAATGAAGATTACTTGCATCAGATCATGTACATTAGGCAGGTTGTCAACGTAACTGGTTCCACCAATTCTATCTTTATTCACTTTTCAAATTGATCTCTGCGATGTTGGATTTCATAACCAACTAGTGATTTCACTGTGAAAAGTTTGCTTGCATGGTTTGACTCCTTAGATTTACTAGCGCATGTTATTTTCTTGTTTTTAAATTTTTACAGACCTTAGGCGAGGATTGTGACTTTCAATTTTTAATATTGGTAAAAAAATTATCTAAGTTGAATATAATGGAAACAATGCTGGAAGTTACCGATAAATAAATCCCTTTTAATGGGAATCCTAATCCTTTTCCTGGCTTTGCAAATGTCGGTCCTCCTTATATGGCTACGTTGTCACTTCCCAGATCCACGATAGGTTTACCAATGTGGTTGTTTTAAACTTATTTGATCCCAAATACCCAAACTATTCCACCTCAACTGAGTTTTTCACCTCAACCGAGTTCAACATCTCAACATCACCAACCTCATGTTAACCCTTTACCTTCTTCACCCAACATGTCCTCCTCCCTTTCTTCTTCTTCGCTTGGTAAAAGCCTTGATGCTAGTAACTAGGTGACTAAGAAGAAGAAGAAAGGGAATAAGAAGAAGAAGAAGTAAGATAAGAAATATGTCAACCAACCAACCATAGATGTAAGTATTGATAATGTCGAGGAAATTTCCAACATGCATCGCAAACTCAGATACCCTTGCAAGCTTTGTAAAGGTGATCACTTCCTTATCGATTGTCTTGGTATTCCTAAGGCCTTGTAAGTATGGTCAAATAATTATTATCAACTTATTTTTGATTCATCGACCAAAGATTGTGAGGTTCCCAGGAAAAAGGGTAAATTTAGGTTTCCTTGTAGGTTATGCAAAGAGATTTATCATAGTCACCTTTCCCTCATATGGATGAAGCCTCAAAATTGTTGGAAAAACTTAATGTTCAACGGAAACAACTTCCAACTAGTTACCATAAACTTTCTCTCAACCTACCGTCAATTGATATAATTTCAAGTATATTCAATCCCACTCTTTCATTGGAGAGTGAAACACCTATCACTCAGTTTTATGATCCATTGATTGCTCAAGTGGTCGACTCGATACCATCTTCAGTTGATCCCACTCTCCCTTTATAGAGTGAAAATAATATCGCTTAGGTTCTTCTTATTACTTCAGATTCTTCTACACATGGGGGAATTTTACTTGTTTCCATTGATCCCCCTCCAAGTAATGAGGTTATTTCCTTTTATTGGAGTAGACTGACAGGACCTCGTCTTCCTTCTTCCACCCCTTTCCAAATCATTGTGAAAGTGTATGGTAAGAATGTGCATTGTACAAACGTCGACGAAGGTGCTTCTATCAGTATTTTATCCTCATCTGTGTGGCAAGCTTTGGGTTCCCTTCAACTTGTACCTGTTACACAAAATTTGTTAGCTTTTAACAGAACCACTAGTAAACCTTTAAGGATTCTTCCTAAGTTACATATTACTCTAAAAGGTAAAGTTGTCTATATTGATCTTATGGTAGTCCAAGGCCCCTTGGATTCCAATTTTCTCCTTGGGTGAGACTATGTCTATGACATGAAATTTGTCGTATCAACACTCTTTCGCGTGATGTCTTTCCCTCACAATGGAAATATTGTGACTATTGACCATCTTTTGTTCATTGATCTTGATTCAACTACCAATCATCTGGCATCCCTAAATGTTCCTTTTATGCAAATGGTATCTACCCCACCACGAGTTAATTATGTGGCAACTAGTCTCGTGTTTTGAGTTACCAATGCAAGCGATCCTCTCACTGTTTGCTCGACTTATTATGACTTAGATCCAATAACTGACATAGGGAACCCTATGGGGGAATTTGAAACATATTTTCTTACCCCTTTTGATTCTCTTCACATGTCTTCTTTCCAAAGCATTATTCTTCCTTCTGATGAAGATCTATTGGAAGCGATGGGCGGGAAGTATCCCTTGGCATGTGTTTCTTTCAAATGGAAGCCATGATCCAAGTCACTAGGAGGATATTCCTTTTACTGTGTCAACCTCGTTAAAAAATGAAACAGGTTCTTATGAGCATAGTTATTTCTGTTTCAAGCCTGCATAAACATGAAACAACCCCTTAGCATAGTTCCTTGTATTGTGTCAAGCTCATTTTAAAAAGAATGAAACAAGTTGTTATGAGGATAATTCTTTTACTGTGTCAACCTCCTTAAAAAATGAAACAAATGGCTATGAGGATGGTTCTTTTAATGTGTGAACCTTGTTTAAAAATGAAACCAGTGCCTATGAGGACGGTTCTTTTGATTACGCTAACCTCGTTAAAAAATGAAACAAATATTTGTGAGGATGTTATTTACTGAGTTGATCTCATTAAAAAATGAAACAAGTTTTGTGAGGATAGTTCTTTATTATGTCAACCTCACTTAAAAATGAAACAAATTCATGAGCATTATTATTTTCGTTTCAAGCTCATGTAAAAATGAAACCAATTTATGAAATTCATGAGCATAGTTCTATTTCAAGCTCGTTATTTTATCAGTAGACCTTTGTTTCATCTGCCTAATAGTAATTTACCATTTACTTAATAAAATCAAACAAAGCTTGGGGGGCATGTGCCTCTCCATGGGTATATTGTAAGTTGTATTATGTTTTGTGTGCAACAAATTTTTAGCATATTTTTATGATTTTATGCGACTTCTACTTCTTATCTTGTGTTACATTTGATTACTGATAAATTGGCTAATTTGTAAGAATGCAGAAACAATTATCATGCATAAATTGTACAAGAAAAACTGAGATAAAAGTAGTAGTTTTCAATAGTCAAAATGTCTGTAAAAAGTGTGGCTTTATAAAAATTCAACCAATACATGAGGTATCGTGGCCTTTATTATATAAACATGTCGATACATCATCAAAAAATAAAATCTAACCCTAAAACTAGCAGTTACGCATGATGATCATGGTAGTAGACAATAGCACGAGCTACTCATTGTAGAAAGTGACTAATCAGTCTAGGAACCCCCACAGTGTTCCTCTGATAGGGAAGAGGAAAGTCATCAATCCAAACATCTTGGATGTCTAGGGTCAACCTCTCTTGGTTGTGCTCCAGCTCAAACAAAGCCTATGTTGCACCTGGGTTCTCTAATTTGGGAGTTTTTGGCTGCTCATCGCGTCTGTCAAATCTGCGTAGTCCTGCTAGCCTCACCAAACCCACATTTGTATCATCATTTCAAATAATTAGTTTTGGATGCCAAAAAACTAAAAATTTGAAAAACATAAAACGGCCAAAATGTGAAATTTTTACCTAGGTCCCCCACAACATTCTAGCATGTAGTGGGATATCTGGATCACCTATGTAATCCATCCATGCATATGGAAATTCCTCGATCATAACGATCTTATGTTCCAACCATCTGAATGAATCAAGAGTATATCGAACAGTTGGGCCATCACAACCTCCATGGTGTGCCATCAATGTGACCCACTTCATCATACGAGGATCTCGCGATCCTCCTACATCTATGGCTACCTTTGGGGCGATAAGGGGGATCCTCTCTAGAGTGAACACGATAACAAAGGCACCATACACACAAAAAAATTAGTTTTTTGGTTTTCACTCTAGTTAGTCACCCTTTGAGGTTGGAAACTACCCCTTCATGCCAATTAAATATCATAGGCTGCAAGCAATTTACAGAAATATGCATATGAGCCTTAGTGAGTAAGTGAGGTGTTGCACTCCCACATAATCATGCAACTGAAAAACCGATAGTCCTCAAAGGAAGTTGGTCAATGGATTTGATATCAATTCATCCATCTTTGAAATCAAGCCTTGGAGAACAATGTTGTGCTAGGTAAGTGGCAGATGTTTCACCACCTCTTCTATGCCCATATAAAGAAATGTCCACTCCATGACATGGGAGCCTAGACAAGAAATATATGTCATCAGCATCTATCATGAGTCTATGATCCCCGATCACAAATCGCTCTTCCTTTACATTCCATTTTCTCATCATCCATTTGAATAAATCTAGTTGGGCCTTCATGCCTGAGATTGTGAAAAAATTGTATAGGTCACAGTTTCTCAAAACCTGAAATGTTTGTGGATAGTTCAAAGCTGCCACATCTTGTTCTACGTGTTCATGCTCTCTCTACTCCTTTTTTGTAGATCAAAACCCTGCAAATAAACATGAAGGATCATTAGAAAACGTTGTGGTAATTTTTTGCAAAACATTGGGCATTTTTTATGATTTTTTCAAAGCCCTCGGCATTGTGTGAAACTGCCTCTGAAGACCAATGCGGATTTGCGCAGTTCTAGCCCTAAAAACCACATAAATCTCATTTTTATGTGTAAAAAAACCAGTCGGTGCAAACCCGATGATTAGAAACTGCACACACCATGGATGATTTCAAATTGGTAAAACCCCAAAAAAACCTAAATACACGGTGAAAATAAAAAACAAAAAAAATGAAAACGAAGACATCGGAGAGATCGTTTACCTGGATAATATGGCTCGTGATTTTGTCTAACGATTTGCCGAGAATCTACCTCTGAAGTTTTGGTGAAAAATGCACACTATCACTCTCAAATGGTAAAAAGTTTTTTACTTTTTGGATTTTTATAAGTTTTTTAGGCCCATTAAAATATTATTTTTTACCTATGAGCCCCTGAAATAAATTTTTAATGTTTTTGAGAAGTGATGATAGTTTTTGAGTTTAAATGTGCATAACACAGGTTATTCACGAAATGAATCATTTTTGTAGAAACCTTGGTTAAAAATCCATGTAAAAATATATATGACCATGGTTGATGGGACACGTATTCCAAGTTGAATGGTGGGAAAAACATACTAGTGGGTGTTCATTTCTATTATTATGGCTAAAGGAAATTGGCAAAGGCAATGACAAAGGCTTTGGAAAGGCATGAGGCATTAATGGGCATTTTATTTATGAAAATAATGGAAATTAGGAGAAAAGGAAAGTGAAAGGTCATAGGTTGCATGTGAGGAGGAAAATGACGGAAAATAATGGAAATTGAATAAAATAGAGGCCTTGTTGATAAAAAAGGCTTTTGAGGATCAGTGGGGAGGCTTTGTCAGTGTAAGCTTGGTTAGTTCTATTTTGGTGGAGCTCTCTCATTATTCTCTCTCTCTTTCATACTCTTGGATACTTAGATTTTTCTTGGAACATTATTGGAGGGTGTGGCATACTTGTATTTCTGGAGCAACAAGGCAAAGGAAGAGCAGGAAAGCGCAAGAGGACATCGGGATCAGCAGCTACATCAGATTTTGCTTGTAGGTACCGAGTTTCATGTATGTTTTACTCACTAATTTTGGCATGCATTAAATATGCATATGGTTTGTTGATTGTGATATTTCATTGGCATGGAGGATGGTAGAGATTGACAGTGGATTGCCTAGCCTTACCATCTCCTAGATAGCCATGGAGATTATGGGTTTATTCTCTTGTTTTGTTTTGGTTGGTTCTCATGTTTCCGTAGCCTAAATTTGAGTTACTAGTTCATGGAGCCTTGGTTGGACAAATGCTCTAGAGCCCTATAATAGCTTGGGTTGAGTTACTAATCTCATAGCCTTGGTTGGAAAAATTCTCTAGAGCCCTTGATGGGTTGAGTTACTAGTCCTAGAGCCTTAGTTGGACAAATGCTCTGGAGCCCAGTAAAAGTTGTGGGTTGAGTTACTAGTCCTGGAGCCTTGGTTGGAACAATTGCGCTGGAGCTCTGGAAGGCTTGGGTAGAGACCAATCTGATGATGGTTTTGTGATGTCCGACCATGAGGTGGAATCACTATTGTATGGGATGAGGAGGTTTGGCCTCTAGAAGCCTCGGATTGTTTTGATTGATTTGTTTTATGAGATCCCACATTCATGCTTGGAATATGGCATGGGATGAATGGCCGAAGAGAAATTTGGCTTAGCCATTCTACAGCCAAGTGGAATGTGGAAGTCCCATCCTGAGTTTGGATTTTGCATCGTCAATATGAGGTTATTTCTCCATGAATTTATATAATTAATATACTGGTTTATATATGGATCATATGGTTGTGATTTCATTGTTATTTTTGTTGCTATTATGTTGGTTATGTCTATGTTTTATGACAGCGGCTATGTATGGCTCCCATCATGGTTTTACTTGTATATGAATGAACAACATATCTATGGCATAATGTATGAAACTTTAGCTAAAGTGACAAGGAAATAATGCCTCATAGTGAATCTTAGATAAGTATGAGACCCTTATGCTCATAACTATTATTTACACCTGTAGATTACATATTCGTGATATGTTTGACGAAATTCCTGTCATGGCTAGTAGGGGTCCAATCAAGGTATTATTCAAGTAATTGCATTAGTACTATTATTTCCATGTTATATTATTGTTATGAAGGTGTCATTCAATTCTGGGCAGAGATATGAGCTCTGGGCCTACAAATTTGGCTTAAATCCTAGTGACGCTAGCACAAAACTAAGAAAAATAGTCCCTGGACGTTGGCTTACAGACCTGTGAGAGCATCCATAGATCCCTGGATGCTAGCATGCCCATAGCATGGGAGTGTCTAGAGGTAAAGAGGTCTAAAACCTCAGTATGACTTAGGGGCTAGTTAGCAGAAAGGTTGGGATGATTCTTAGGAGTCATATTGCTAATGTTGAAGGTTTGTATGGTGTGTTCTATCAGTTCTGCTTCCTTAACATGACTTAGGAGGTCGCATCATATCATGGCAACTTCTCGTGACATGTTATCCCTAGTTGGTCGGTTACTTGGGTAGATATGGGAGGAGGGCGTTACAGAGTGATAAGGTCTGTATGGCGTGTTTTCATCGGTTCCACTTCCTTAACGTGACTTAGGAGGTCGAATCATATCATAGTAACTTCTCGTCACATGTTTACCCTGGTTCGTTGGTTACTTGGGTAGATGTGGGAGGAGGGTTTTACATAGTGGTATCAGAGCATGGTTCACCCCTTACACTGGATGGGCAGTGTGTTGGTCATGCATTCACGTCAGTTTTATATGTGTTCCATATGCTTATATTCCATGTCAATGTTGCATTTCCATGGTGCTAATCATGGTTTTAGTGACGTATCCATGTGAAGGTTGATGGTGTCGTTGTGGAATGTGTCATTGTGAGTGTATGGTGGTATATGAATTTTTATACATGTCAGTGTTTATATGTTGTGCATAAGTTCATTGTGCATAAGTTCGTTGTATGCAATTATGTCATCATGATGATATTGGTATGTTATGATGCTAATATGTTGACTGAGATAAAGCAGGAGATGCAAATCATTAAAGTGAAGTTGCAACAATGGACTTCGGGGTAAGAGAATATCATCATAAAGGTTTGTGTGGTGGGCATGAAGGTATGTAGGTTAAGGATTGTTATAGTCATTATGGTTATGTGTATTCCTTTCATTCTATTTAGTGTAGTCATATGCTCATGTGTTGGATAGTCATGAATGATAGTAACCTTTGGTGGTATGCATTGTTATGATTGTTTTGTGTTAGATATCTTGATAATTAGGCTATATGTTGTTTATTATTATGTTATAGGTTAACTTGTTGTTATAGATAGTGAACTTGAGGATTAGGATTATTACATTAAGATCTTGATGTTATATGTATCATACTAATTTGGATTGGTCTATACAAATGGTTAGGGTTATAACATTCAGGTATGAGTTAATATGTTGTGATATTATGTCATATTAATCTAGATTGACTGTGCAGATATGATTATTAGGTATGAATGATAATTTTTTATGAGTTTATGATGTGAACATGTTAGCTAGTTACTATTATGGACATCGTGACCTTATTTATGGTTGATTTGATATGTTGTGAAGTTATATCGTGCTAATATGGATTGATTGTGCAGACAAGATCGTATCCCCTGAAATACATTAAGGTATGAGCTTGCTTATGTCATCTACTTTGGTGCTTGATTGTTTGACTATGTTGTTTATTTGGTGTGCGAGTGTTTGGAGTCTATTATGTCATCTATCTATTTCCTGAATGTTTGATTACTAGAATGATATGAGTATGTGTCTATAATATTTCTTGCCAAAATGATATTGTTTTAAGATGATTGTATTAATACATATGTTTTGAGATAGTTGACATGTACTTGAGTATAAGTAGGTGATAGTTGTAGCATTATTTTTTATGACAATGAGTTGACTATGGATTATGACATGATTTTTAGTCTTGGTAAAGGTTGATTTCAAACTGATATATACAATTGTCTTGATGTTTGGAACATGTGGTTGACATATGTGAACAGTTGCAGGAAACATGCTTGGGTTTAGCATAGCAAGGTAACAATTGGTGTGTTTATATAGCTAACAGTTGGGTGATGTGACAGTGCATAGTAAGACTCAATTGCAACAAGGTAAAAAGATAAAAGAAAGGAATTGGGAAAGAATTCCTTTGGATATGTTTGGAAACCCTAATTCCAAATGAATGAGTTCTTGCATATAGCAAGTCTTCTTAACCTTGATTTTCTCTGACATTATGTGGATATGTGTTATACCCATGAACATGTATTTGATAGGTATATCAATTAGTTTTCAATTATGGATGGATTCGTCAAGGGAATTGGAGCCCTTGAGAGATGGCATGGATGTGTTCAGTTACAAGGCAGTGTGCTTGGCACAACCAGGTAAGGTAACTAGCATGTTGTTATGTTTATTTATGCACTGGCAGTTATCTGTTCATGGAAATATGATGAAGAGGATTGCATGGAAAAGAGACTGCCATGAAATCTTGAAGAAGGCTTAGGTTGAGATTTCCTTTGGAAGCACTTGGAACCATGGGGATTGGGTCATGGTGTCTATTGTTAGTCTTATGATTTTGGTTTTTTATGATTTTCTTACGCTTGATTTGCAGTTTTGTTATGTCTAGTGCATGATCATGCCACTTTATTTGTGGTTTTGTGTTGTTATTGGTTTTCATGGTTTTCTTCTTGTTTGCTTCTCAGTTTTTCCTTTATTTTTTTAAATTACTGAGAATTGGTTGGGGAAGGAGGAAGTTAATGGAGCTAGGGGAGAGTTGTGTGGTACCCAACAGGCAAGGTAAGACCTAGATGGAGCTTGGTGCATGTATAAGGGAAGTTGAAGGTAAGAGTATGACAATCAGTTGGACTGGTTGGGTCCATTGGTGTAAATAGACGATGGCAGGACAGTCATGGGAAAGGTAATCAAGAAAGGTAAGGTGAATGGATTTGAGGCGTCATATTATTTGGATATGTTGGGAACTGTTGTTCTCGATGTTGTACATGTGTTGCATGCATAAAGGAAGTTATCTTAACCTTGACCTTGATATCTAGTAATTATGTTGTGATCATGATTTGCTAAAGTATATATGTGTATACATGTATGTATGTCGTCTCTGATAGGGTCATCATGGATCATGGTTGTTTAATGCTAATATGTACATATGTATGTATATATATATGTATGTGGTTGACCGACTAGATCATTATTATTTTATGTTGATGTTTATATGTATGTATGTGTATGTATGCATATCATTGTCTAATAGGATCATGATTGTTTATACTAGTGTTTATGTATATATATGTATGTATCCATATATCTATGTCACTATCTGACAGGGTCATCAAGGATCATTCTTGTGGAAGAATGATTGCTTATGCAAGTGAATGGCATGAAGAGGTTCCTGGTCTTACGAGAATCAACTAGGAAGAGTATCCCTGACAAATATATGAGGTTAGTATCATGTGGTTATAAGTTGATATTATGTGATTATATTATTTCTATGTTATGGACAGGCTATATCGAGGAATACATCAGCAAAATGAAATCAGTGTGGTTTGTGGCATGCTGGGACAAGCATGGATAAGACACTAGAAGCAAGGTTGCTTGGTAGAGACAGTGTGGTTTTGGATGTGTGGTACTATTGTTATGCATATGTTGTATATGTTGTACAAGTTTCATATGTGATGTTTTGTGCATGTGGTGTTGTGTGTGTACATGTTTTTTATGCAATGTTATGTATAGGGTGGTACAGACTGTGTTGTGTGAATGTTGCATATGCAGTGCTAGGTATAGATGGTGCTATGTACATGTTGGATATGCAGTGTTGTGTAGATATTGTATTGTATGCATGATGGATATGCGGTGTTGTGTGCATATGGTGTTGTGCGCGTGTTGGATATGCAGCGTTGTGTACATAGGGTGCTATGTACATGTTGTATATGAATTGTTATGTACATATAGTGTTGTGTGCATGTTGTACATATGGTGTTATGTACATATGGTGTTGTGTGCATGATTGTACAAGTGGTGTTGTGAGCATGTGGTGTCATGTACATGTTGTACATGTGGTGTTGTGTGAATGTGGTGTTGTGTGCATGTGGTGTTGTGTCGTGCATGTGATGTTGTGTACATGTGGTGTCGTGTACATGTCGTGCATGTGGTATTGTGTACATGTTGTACATGTGGTATGATGTACATGTGACATTGTGTACATGTTGTGCAGGTGGTGTCGTGTACACGTGATGATGTGCACAAGTTGTGTAGGTGGTGCTTTATACAAGTGGTACTATGTACGTGTTGTACATATGGTATTGGTATATATTTGGTATTGTGTACGTGTCATACATGTTGTGTTGTGGGTGTGCGGTATTATGTATGTGTATTGTGTAATCATGGTATCGTGACATGTGTATTTGTTATGTTGTAATTGTGTATGTATATGCATTGTGTTGTATATCAGGCACAGATGGATGTATTGTGTGGTGGTGTACACCGAATGTAGGTGTATGTATTGTGTTGTGTTGTACCTTTGGTGTAGGTGTATGTGTTGTATGTCAGGTGTAGGTGCATGTATTACATGTTGTTGTATGTTGTGTGTGGTTATATGTGTGTGATGCACACTATGTGTATGTGCACATGGTTGAGGAGAAGGAACTGGGTGTTTGTCGAGTGTGGAAACCGATCTGGTGGGCATACCGAATCATGTCAAAGGTAGAAGTTAAGGATTGATTAAAGAATAAGTATCAGTATTTTATTTCAGTTTTATTATGTATGTAATTTATGATTCTGGTTTATGATGATTACATGTGATCTATGATTTTGGTTTATGATGGTTACATGTGATTTATGATGTTGATCTATGATGGTTGTGTTTTGAGCTAACCTGATGTGATATGTTTATACATGATAATTTGGTCAAAGATGCTAGTTTGACTTATTATGACAAGAAGCGAACATAATTGCAAGTGTACCTTGTTGACGGACCACCGATGAGGTGTGATTTGAAGTTATTTCAATTTATTTTGAATCTAATGGAAGGTATGTGCTTGGTACAGGAAGCACATAAATGCCTGATTGGGTGGTTGAAACTGCCTACGACAATTAACAACAACAATGAAAGAAATTGGAACATGCAGTAGTATGTTTATAAAGCATTCAGGAGAAGGTCCATTGTGCGACACTGGTTTCCAATAGTGTCCATTGATTTCCATGAGCATGCTACGACCAGTATGATGGTTTTGAGGTAGGGATATGCCTTGGTTTTTGTATCTTCTGATGCGAGGAAGCCTTGCCAAGGGATGGACTTCCTGGGATGGGGGTGCCAACGGAACTTGGAAGGTATGTGATTGCACGGAAGGGGGTGGCCGAATTACCCGAGGGACTGTGTAGAAGAGAAGGGAAGGTTGGGGTTGGATTTGCTTTGGTCATTAGCATTGCCAAATGGAATCATATGCACATTGGGAGTGTGCCCTGGAACAATTGGTCGATAACTATTCACTAAGAGGGAAAGTGGCGTAGGATTATAGCACTAGACATTGGATGCAATTTTGACTTTGGCAGTGGATTCTGGAATTTCTAGGAAGGAGGTGAATCCTGGTATTACTTTGAGGGTGGAGGTGTGAGCCTCTCGATTCCCTTGTGGCAGATGCAAACATTGTATCCCTTTATTTGTTGATTGAGAAAATGTGCATATATGTATATGTGTGTATTATTGTAAATACTGTATCGAGTTGGATTTATAAAGCTCCATAGACAATATGACTATTTGTTGGTGAAGCAAATGTGTATGTGGGTATATGTGGTTATTATTGTAAATATCGTAATGAGGTGTGTTATAAAGCTCCGGGAAATGGTATGTTTGTCATGTTTTAGCGGATGATCATTGTAAACACTACAACGAGCTACGTTATAAAGCTCCATGGATAGTATGTTTTGTTTTCAGCGATGTTTTTGGTCATAGGTGTCATTGAACACTGAGGACGATGTTCCCCCAAGGGGGAGGGTTCTGTAAAAACCCTGGTTAAAAATCCATGTAAAAATATATAAGACCACAGTTGATGAGACACATATTCCAAGCTAAATGGTGGGAAAAACATCCTAGTGGGTGTTCATTTTGATTATTATGGCTAAAGGAAATTAGAAAAGTCAATGGCAAAGGCTTTGGAAAGGCATGAGGCATTAATGGCCATTTTATTTATGAAAATAATGGAAAATAGGAAAAAAGGAAGGTGAAAGGTCACAGGTTGTATGTGATGAGGAAAATGATGGAAAATAATGGAAATTGAAGAAAATAGAGGCCTCATTAATAAAAAGGCTTATGAGGATCAGTGGGGAGGCTTGGTCAGTGTAAGCTTGGTTAGTTCAATTTTGGTGGAGCTCTCTCACTATTCTCTCTCTCTCTAGTACTCTTGGATACTTAGAGTTTTCTTGGAGAACTCTTGGAGGGTGTGGCATACTTGGATTTTTGGAGAAAAAAGGCAAAGGAAGAGCAGGAAAGCGCAAGAGGACATCGGGATCAACAGCTACATCGGATTTTTCTTGCAGGTGCCAAGTTGCATGTATGTTTTCCTCACTAGTTTTTGTATGCATGGAATATGAATGTGGTTTGTTGTTTGTGATTTGTCATGGGCATGGAGGATGGTAGGGATTGGCAGTGGATTTCTTAGCCTTTCCATTTCCTAGATAGCCATGGAGATTGTGGGCTTGTTTTCTTTTTTTGTTTTGGTCGGTTCTCATGTTTCTGTAGCTTGGGTTGAGTTACTAGTTCCTGGAGCCTTGGTTGGAAAAACGTTCTGGAGCCCTGTAATAGCTTGGATTGAGTTACTAGTCTCATAGCCTTGGTTGGACAAATTCTTTGGAGCCCTTGGTGGGTTTAGTTACTAGTCCTAGAGCCTTAGTTCGACAAACACTTTGGATCCTCGTAAAATTTGTGGGTTGAGTTACTAGTCCTGGAGCCCTGGCTGGAACAAACACTCTGGAGCCCTGGCTGGAACAAACACTCTGGAGCCCTGGAAGGCTTGGGTAGAGTCCAATCTGATCATGGTTTTGTGATGTTTGGCCATGAGGTGGAATCAGTATTTTATGGGTTGATGAGGTTTGGCCTCTGGAAGCCCTGGATGGTTTTTATTGATGTGTTTTATGAGATCCCACATTCATGCTTGGAATATGGCATGGGGATGAATGGTTGAAAAGATATTTGGCTCAACCATTTTACGGTCGGGTGGAGCTTGGAAGTCTCATCCCAGGTTTGGATTTTGCATCATCAATAAGGTTATTTCTCCTTTTATTTCTATGAGTATTATATTGGTTTATATGTGGATCATATGGTTGTGATTTCATTGGTATTTTTGTTGCTATTATGCTAGTTATGTATGTGTTTTATGGAAGTGGCTATGTATGGCTCCCATCATTTTTTTACTTGTATATGAATGAACAATGTATCTATGGCCTAATGGATGAAACTGTAGCTAAATTGACAAGGAAACAATGCCTCATAGTGAATCTCAGATAAGTATGAGATCCCTACGCTCAAAACTATTATTTACATCTGTAGATTATATATTCGTGATATGTTTGACGAAATGCCTGTCATGGCTAGTAGGGGTCTAGTCAAGGTCTTATTCAAGTAATTGCATTAGTGTTGTTATTTCCATGTTATCTTATTGTTCTGAAGATGTCATTCAATTCTAGGCAATGATCTGGGCTCTAAGCTTGAAAATGTGGCTTAAATTCCGGGGAGGCTAGCACAAAACTAAGAAAAATAGTCCCTGGACGCTAGCTTGCAGGCCTGTGAGAGCATCCAAAGGTCCCTGGATGCTGGCATGCCCATAGCATGGGAGAATCTAGAGGTTAAGAGGTCTAAAACCTCAGTATGACTCAGGGGCTAGTTAGCAAAAAGGTTGGGATGGTTCTTAGGAGTCCTATTGCTAATGTTGAAGGTTTTTATGGTGTGTTTCCATCGGTTCCACTTCATTAACGTGACTTAGGAGGTTGAATCATACCATAGTAGCTTTTCATCACATGTTTACCCTGGTTGGCCAGTTACTTGGGTAGATTTGGGTGGAGGGCATTATAGAATGATAAGGTATGTATGTTGTGTTTCCATCGATTCCACTTCTTTAACGTGATTTAGGAGGTTGAATCATATCATCGGAACTTCTCATCACATGTTTACCCTGGTTGGTCGATTACTTGGTTAGATGTGGGAGGAGGGTGTTACAATTTTGGTGATGAGTATATTCTTATCAGTTTTTCGAACTCGTTAAAAACTTAAGAAAAAATGAATCCCATGAGTTCTCTTTAATCCCTTTTTAGACTTCCTAAACATGAAAAGATCATGGAGTACTTGACTATTCAAACTGATAAAAGTAAATGACGGTCATCTATTCAGTATGAGTTTATCCCTTTTACAAATTGAACTAGACTATTTACGAAAAAGGTATACATTGACTAATCATGGTTAATATAGTTCTCTCCTCCATTATTTTACCCTTTTTCGAGCTTAGTCGACTAAATTTATGAAAAGGACACTGTGGAGTTTACTTATGTTTTTCTCTTGACTCCCTAAAAATGAAAAACATCGAGATTTACTTTCTCCGGGATTGTTAAAATTTTACGTTGAGTGGAATGAATGAGTTTCCTTTTCATGTCTTTTCAAACTCTTTAAACATGAAAACAATATCGAGTTACCCCTTCGCTGGACTCAAAAAACTTAAACAGTGTAAAACTCATCCATCATGATGAGACCAAACCACTCCTTCCTAGGGTTAATTAAAAATACTCTAAAGGATGGGCTTAAAGGACAAGGATATGTTATCCTCCTCAAGCTTTCCCAAAATAAAGAGGTACTTTCTAGTAATGGTGGGGGGAAATTGGGAAAGAACATTTGTTATATTGTAAAGTCAGTATGTCGCTCTTGAACATGACACTCTATCACCTTTATGTCTGGGTTGGGAAATCCATTTGCCTCTTAGTTGAACATACCTCATTGAAAGTATTCACTTGGTTAGGGTATTATTTTTGAGTCAAATGCTACCAAGTCAGAATTTTGTGTCATCGATATTTTCAAGAGAAGTCCAACCTCCATCAAAATGACCTTGCAATTCATAGCCTTCAATCATGTCAACCATCCTTGAGTTAGTCTTGGATTTCTCCAAACTGTTATTCTTCAAAGCTTGACATGAGTTTCATGTCGTAGGCCCTCCTACGATGGGTCGCTTCCTATCGACTTCAACTCATTATCTAGGAATTTGATCCAGAAACCTTCTTCAGTACCTTGGAGCATGCATGCTTTAATGGAAGGTTTCTTTCCTTCGATGACAAGTTCTCATCATTTACCTTCGATTGAATGATTTTATGAGTGTTCAACTTCAGGACATTTTTTCACACTTCATAGATTGTACTACAAGTACCTTGAGAACCATTGTCATTATTGGTGGTTTCTCATGTGCTTGTTAATAGTTCACATCATTGATCGATAATCAAGTAGTTTCCACCATGTTTGACTACAATACCTTCACTCACATGGTTAGATTTGTACTATGGATTGAGAGATGGATATCAAGACCTTGGATCTAGTTTCATCCATCTAGGCTGCATGGAGTTATTAAATATTCATGATTTTAAACATAGATCCATTGATGGTTGCATCCATATTGTGTCTTTTGTTGACATGGATCTTTAGGTGTATTTTTGTACTGGTTTTTTAAGACATTTATGCTCTGAGTATGGGAATGCCTACCTCATAGATGATTATATATTGCATTGTAACATTTGATTTATTGTATCAAGTATCCAACTATGGTCTCTAACCTGAATCTTGGCAAGATAAAGTGCTTCATTCATCAAACATCTCTTCTGACTTTGCACTTTAGGGGGGAATCTGTTACACGTCATTTTTTCACATTAGGCAAATGATCATTAGTTTGGATCTTTTGCTATCCATCAAAGTGTTCTAAGACATCCCCCTGCAAGGATAGAACCCAAATAATCCCAAAGAGAATGAAATACCTGGATCTTAAGGCCCAAAAACCTATTTTTGACTACCTGCACAGTTCCCTAGCCAATTTATGTGCATACACATAAGAGACCATTAGAAGTTGCACAAAAGTGTGTTTTGTCTTACACTGTGGCCTGCGCACATGACTCAACACAAGTAAAAAATAAAAAGTAAAGTCTAGAAGCTTTTTTAGTCGAAAATTTCCCAACTAACATCTTCATATGGATGATTACTCAAGCTTGATCCCTCCCATCATCGAGCTACTTCCCTCTCTTTGTGTATCCCCTATACCACCATTTATGGATCTCTTCCCTTAGGAAGAGGATCCCAAGCCTCCTCGTCTTGGCCTATAAATCAAACATAGTCCAAGGGGTTGGAGACAACCATTGAAGGTAGGCTTATGCTGCATAAATAAGGCTAGGAGGATTTTCATCCAAGGAGAAGGTTTAAGATCATGGAAAGAGGCTTGTAACATCAATGCATTGAGGTTGTTTGTTCTCCTTTTTATTCAATAGAAATTAATTGTTCTTTCCTAATCATGTATTTTCTGATATTGTTTGTGAGATTCCTTGGTCACTCACATAGGTTATGATTAGTTATTTATTCAATTTATGATATATGTTGAGTTAAGTGTTTCATTTGTCTTTCATTTTATATACTAGATGCTTTGACCCTTTGTGTGTTTCTGTCTATACCTATCTCCTTTGAAACATCATGGAGAAGTTGTGGAAAGCATTGGAATGATCTCTAAAGCATCAAGGAGAAGCCAACTATGGAAGGCACTAAAACGACTTTGACATGAATTTCGTTAAACTGGTAAGTGATCCCTCACATATTACTTGTTTCAACCAATCATAATATAAGGAAAGGTAGCAGTTCTTTCTTGTTTGTTACTAGATTTTGTTTGAGACTTAAGGAGATCCATCTTGTCAACAATAAGGATTAGTCTTCCTAACAATACCATTCAACTCAAATGCACAAGCTCTTACCCAAGGATGACCTCATTTTTTTGTACTTGTATCCAACTGAACTAACCAAGATTATACATGTACTTATTTATTCAAACCACACTTATCCACTAGGTCAAGATTAAAATAACTATAATTAGATCCAAGTTCAATCAAAATAGAAACAACTCGATAAAAAATCTTACCATCCATCTCGATAATAGATGCTTGGTAATATGCTTGCCTATTATCCAATGTTGCATAGATACAAGGAATGCTCTTCCCAACATCCCCAACAATTTGCACTTCCTTTGCACTATAAATTTGAGGTTACCACCTTGATTCTACAGACAATCTCTCTTGAGATGCTCCCTACCACATGTCCAATACTGCAACCATCCCTTACCATCACCTTAATTCTTTTGTTCATCATGGTGAGGTCCATTAAAGTTCTTGTAAGGTGTAACATTTTCTTTCCTACATCCTGGGGCCTTGTTCTTTTTAGCTGTTATTTACCTTTAGCCTATCCTTTCCCTTTCCAACTTTATTAAAACTTTGTCTTGCACTTTGGTTGCTCATAACAATGCTTCAACTTACCATGACTTATTCAAGTGGCAAAGGCTCATCATATTCAATCCAAATATCTAAATGCTAATGGTAATATGCTGAAAAATATCTCAACTTTGGCTTTCTCTTCCTTAAGATATTGTACATGCCTCAACAACTCCAGGAACTTTGTCATGTACTCCTCATCTGCCATCGATCCCATCTTTAGCTCATGGAACTCCTTAGCTTTACTATCATAGTACCTCTTTGACAAGTACTTCTTCCTAAAAAGTTTCTTAAATTCATGCCAACTCAACTCTTCTGTCTTGATGTCTCTAACCTGCTTCACATCTTCCCACTAGATGCTTTCTTTCCCTTTGAGGTTAAAGATAGTTATTTTGGCCTTCATATTCTCTGTGTAATCATGCCTCTCAAAGAACTTCTTCATCTCGAGTAATCATGCCTGTGCATCTTCTGGTTTCTTCAAATCTCCATCAAAAGTAAATGGCTTGGCTTTCTTGAACTCATCTGGCAAATATCCCAAGTCACTCCTCTTGTAAAGATGATAACCATGATGACCATGATACCTGTCAGAACCAGAACTAGAATAGAACCTATGTCCATCACCTCTCTTATCTGGTATCTAAGAACCTACCATCTCTAATTATTTCATCTCTATCTAACCTGTGTCCTACATGAGACCTACTGCCATATGCCCCATTAGTCCTATCCTCCTGCCCATGGTTGATCCTAAGTGGTCCCTACCTTTGCAAATCTGACAAACTTTGAATGATGACTGCATTAACCTCTACTTGTTTCTCATGTGTATGACTGATTCTAACAATATCTGCTTTACAACTTCTTATTTCTACCTTCAAACTTCTCAATGTGTCCATATGTTAGGAGAGTTCCCATCACCGTGTTTCTCATCTGATTATCGGGAAAGTCCCGTGAACTGTAGTATACCATATTTCTAGTCATCTTTTATCTTCTTCCTACAAGTACAACATGTCACCTAAACCAAAATATAAACATAACAAACATACCTCAGTATAGTTCAAGGGAGGATATCTCATCTGGAATATCAACTAGATTAGCTCAATACATATATATATAAACATAATCATATCAGTATATAGACATCATTTCAACCATTATCCAATTACCATGCATGACTATACCATAACCATGACAATGCATGCATAAGGACATATAGACACTGACATGCATAACAAATTCATAACCAACATTTACTCCTGACAATCACATCCAACAACAACGCCATCATCTTCCACATGGCGACAAAACTGCAACAATGACCACCAACATGCATACACAACAAGCACATATACCACAAAACTTAAAGAACACATATGAAACCAACATGTATGCATAACAAACGCATTCTGCCCATCCAGTCCAGGGGGTGAACCATGCTCTAATACCACTATGTAACACCCTCCTCCCACATTTACCCAATTTAACCAATCCACAGAGGTAGACATGTTATGAAGAGTTACTATGATATGATTCAACTCCCCAAGTACAGTTAAGGAAGTGGAATCGATAAAACACAACCAAACTAACCTTCCTCGAGAGATACATAACCTTCAAGAGCCAACTAACCCCTCTAGGTGTCCAACCCCTGAGAAAACTTGATGTTTTGTTGAACTAAACCCCTAGTCACTCCCATAGCAAGGCCTCCATGTGACTGTGGCCTTTTTAAGACAATTTTGTGCCAACGACCCCGAAGTTTGAGCCACTATTTCAGGGCTATGACTCAGGCCTTTTTCCATAACTTCATGAGATGTCTTGAAATGACAAATAACATGATGACAAGGCCCCTAATTCAAAACTTGAACAAGGAACTCACCTGAAAAGTCTTAGCCATGACAGACATTCTATTAAACACATCATGAACATGTAATCTACAAGTCATATAAACACATCTGAGCATAGGGACTTCATACTTATCTGATATTTGTTAAGAAGGTATGATGCCCTCTCATAATAGTTGCATTATCATCTATTATGTCATAGATTCATTATTTGTTCATTTACTAATCAAAACATGATGAGATCCATAACTCAGTCTTGTCATAAACCATGCTTACAACAAGCAGAATAAAAATGATAGAACAATCATCATAACCACATAATCATAAACACATTTACACATAATACACAAGGGGAAAAGAAATCTTATTAACACATGCAAAATGCAACCAATCCAAGGACTTCCATGTACCACTCGACCATAGATTCATTGAATCAAATCTTTCTTTCATCCAATCACCCTCGTGCCATATCCCAAGCATGAATGTGGGACGTACAACAAAACAACAAGGGCTTCCTCAAGCTTTACCACAATCCACCAAGGGATTCCTAGGCCCAAGCCCTCATCTATACAACCAGGCTTTACTGCAGTCCCTCCGAGGGATTCATAAGCCCAAACAAGAAACATACACTACCAGGCTTTACCATAATCCCACCATATATTGGTCCAGAGATCACTAGGCCTATAAAATCATGGATGCCTATGGATATCTCCACCTAAATCATGATGAATTTGTCCATCTCCACCTCTAGGCTTTACCGTATATCTCGCCATTCATCGGTCAAGGGTTCCTAGCCCCAACAAGGCTCCACCCTCTATGTTTACTGTATATCCCACAATTCACCGGTCAAGGATTCCTAGGCCTAATGAGGGCATACACAATCTAGCTTTACCACAATCCCACCTTCACAAGTTTAGGGATTCCTCGATCTTTTGTTTCTCCCTGAGACCACCCCACTCAACTTTGAAACCATCCAGCAATCTAGCTCCACCAAGTAAGAGAAACCCCATCACACCATGGCTATCCAAAAACGGAAAGGCAAGGATGAAAACCATTGTCACACCTAGAAATACCCATGTAAATGATATCAAGATAACCAAATACACACACGCACATACCATGCATTCTAAAACTAGAAAGGAAATCATACATGCAACTTGATACCTACAAGTAATTTCGTTGTAACCACTAGATCTCACGCTTCCTTGCTTGATCTTTTCTTCCCTTTGCTTTCTTTATCCTTCTTTATCTTTTCTTCCTCCAATGCTAGAGTGCTCCAAGAATTCTCTCTAAGTGTGCAAGAGTATGAAAGGGTGGAGATAATAGAGAGAGAGCTCCAAAATTGAACTGATAAAAAGGTTGTGAATTGATCCTCAGACGCCTTTTTATTAATGAGACCTCTATTTTCTTCAATTTCCATTATTTTTCCTTCATTTTCCTCCTCATATGCAATATGTGACCTTTCACCTTCCTTTTCTCCTAATTTCCTTTATTTTCATAAAAAAATGCCAATAAATGCCTCATGCCTTTGCAAATTTCCCTTAACCATTATAAACCAAATGGACACCCACACTAGGATGTTTTGCCTAACATTTAGCTTGGAATAAGTGTCCCATGACCTTGGTTATTATTTTGCCTTTATTAACTTTATTACATGGATTTTTAACCCAGGGTTGTTAAAAAACATCATTGATAGGTTCTTGTCGAGCAATAGTCACATTAATTTCAATCCGCTCTATTTCAGTTGTTGCTTCTCAAAGTGTAACAAAAACATCATAAATAGGTTCTTGTAGATCATCATATTATTTTTCTTCTCCTTGCTCTGCTTCAACTGCTAGTTCTTGAGTAATAACAACGTCATTATCAAGTTCTTGTGGAACAGCAGGTTGAAATTCTTCATTTTTTTCTCCTACTTGAACTCCTACTAAAACAGTAATATATTCCATAACCCCGACTTCATTAAAAAATTGTTGACACCCCTTACAATATTTCATAATTAAGTCGGGGGGTGATGTCATTTCTACTACTTTTGCTAGCAAGAATAGTCCACTTTCCTTCTTAAATTGAAAATGCTTCTCCACCAAGGCAAGTTGTTTCCTTAACTCCTCATTTCCCTTTTCCAAATTTTCAAATTAATAGACAAGACGGTCTATATCAATCTTGCCTGGTGAGGGAGGAACCTCCTGTTCTTTTTCCAACTCTTATATTGCTGGTTCTTCTTTTTAATGTTGTTCCTCGAATCCTCCCTCAAATCTTGATGTAGCAAAAACATCCTCAAATATAGGGGAGTCTTCTTCTGCACGCTTTTCTTGTTTTCCTTCATGCTGATGTTCCTCAATTCTTTCCTCAAATTATGGTGTAAAAATAGGTATTTCAAATGTAGAGGGATCTTCCTCTGTAGACTTTTCTTGTTTCCCTCCATCATGTTGTTCTTCCAACCTCTCTGATTCAATTGTAACACAATCCTTAGGTGTCTGTTCTTCTATTGTAACAATATGCTCCTCAGGTACTGGGGGATTTTTTTATGCAACAACTACTCACACCCTCTTCTTAGGAGTTTTTCCACTAGTTGAACTTTTCAATTTCTCTTTTTCACCCTTACTTCTTCTGTAGCATCCTTGGTTTCTTCGGCCACTATTTTAGATATTGTTGTTGTTTTAGAAACAAATTCTTCTAGTTTTTCTTCTTCGATAGGGCACCTGTGATGACCCTCCTCTGATGACTCACTAGACACCTCTATAGGCTCCTCTATTCATGCCCTTTTTCGTCCTGAAGATGTATCAATGCAGTTCTTAAGAGAGCTCCACCTCTTATGGTTTCAGTGACTAGGTCTAAGAGATGTATCAACCCTAATTTGCTTAGGAGCTAAAATTGTTCTTCTCTTGGAGGGTGTGGCTGCTTTACTTTGCTTAGAGGTTGCAATTGTTCTACTCTTTAGCAGTGTAATAGCCTTACTTGTAGATGGTGTAGTTGCTTTATTCTCGGGTGTTGTTTCAACACTCTCCTCATGCTCTTCACTCTCATAGTCCTCCACACCAGCATAAGGTATTGTTATTAGGTCATTCCATAAACGTCCTTGTTGTTGTATCGAGTGGACTATGATTAACTTAATAAGTCCATGTTATTAATGCAAGTTTCAAGATTTTTCACCCCTTGCATTTCCTCGGCAATGTGCTATAAACATTTCAACAAATAATATGGCATATTTATCAGTTACCCTGTCCTCAGGTGTGCAAACAGTTGAAAATGATAATTAAATATGATCCCAAAATGACCCTCACAGGTAATAGATTTCTAAATGAAAAGGGCTACATTCTCCTAAGGGTGACGAAGAGATGTTTTGTCAAAACCCCTACCCTTAGTTCTCAATTCCTCTCCTTCCTTAAAAAATAAATTCTTTGTTGATGGCTTCTCCACCTTTCTTGAAAACCATCAAGTCCCTATTTTTGGCATCCCTATTACACTTTCAATTACTTCCTCCGTGATAATAATTCAAAACCCTCTGACTTCAGAGTGTTTTTTGGTTAACGCTTGAGTGAACTCCAAAGCAACCAACTCAATAAACCATATAACTTCTCAAAATAACTCATCCAACTGACATTTCAAAAAAATTCCAAAGCCTCTAGGTATTATAACAACATATCAACGGAATCAAGTTCATGCCTTATTGTCGTTCCTCCCATGGAAACCCAAGGTTGTAAATACTCAAGACAACTAGAGACCTGTTATAGAATTGCCTCAGCACATGCAGGCACTTACTAAGGAGAGAATGTTGAGATGTTGGAATTAAAAGCTATTACTCTCTTTTTATTACCAAATTAAGTTTTTAGTATGGAATGTACTTCACATGATTGCACAAGTTTCTAAAGATGAAAACAAAGGTAATAATGGTAAAGGTAACGAGGGAAATAATAAAAATGGTTACCTCGACCTAGTCATACGTGAGATCATAAAATAATGATGTCAGTAAGGCCCAAACGTACATTATTATAACTGGTGAGGTGATTTTCCATCAAATGATTAATAATTCAGGTGAAATCATAATGTATTGTTTAATAACATGATACATTCCTCCCCCCCACTTATTTTAACATTTGTCCTCGACATATGTACATTAGGGAAATGATGTCATTTCTTATATACAAATCCTACAAATAAATGACAAAAGAACAAATATCTCCTTGGCTTACCATTATGATGACATGGGACTATACTGACCAAATGAGGTGGTGAAGATATCCTTGTGGCACAAACTTAAAGGTGAAATTATATTGGTATGATGAAATGAAGGATCCATGTTGTGATTGTTATCACTCAGGTTTTCCCAGAAGTTGTAAGAAGGGGAAAGGGTGCCGAGGTAACCACAAACCAATCTTTTAGATACAGAATCTAGCCAATCTGTATCCAGAGAGGGCTCTCTCTTTAAGTTTTAGCTTTGTTTTTTAAAGATATTAGGCTAGTTGTGAAGTTTAGGAGTTTTGTTTGAGTTTGGGTGGTGAGATTAAATAGCAAAGGGATAAGACTGAGTCGTTTAGGCCATTGGGCTAATGGATTCAAGGAAGATGGCTTAATTGGACTTGGTTTCTTAACAAAGGATGGTTTCACAGAGCAAGATAATCAAACAAGGAATAAATAAAGATTTGAAATAAATGGAATGATTTCAAAACGGGTGAAGAGCAATTAATAATCCTTCAACCTATTTGAAAAGATGAAATTGGAATTGATTACTTCTAAATAGCAGTTAAGTATTCTTTAAATAATAATCAAAGTGGCAGAATTAGAAAATAGGAGCAATTAAGATTTCAATGTTTATTCTAATTCAGAAGAAAACATAGAGAATAATAACTTTTGAAGACATAGTGCAATCAAGCATATTCTGAATTACTATTTTTTGTTTATCATTCATATATGAAACATAGATGATACAAGAAACAAGGAAAACTTTAAAACACAAGGTATAGATGACTTATTGATCCGGTGTTTGATTCAAGAAATATGTGGAAAGTCCTTTGTCTCAATTCTTTATCCAGCAAGCCATACGAAAATTTGATCCAATCGGCACTTTATTCCAAAAAACCAATATTACAGCAATGTATATGAATCCACCCCAAAATACTTCAAATGAAGAAGTATTTATACTAATTGTAAACTGAAATATCTTGAAAAAATATCAAGATTAGTTTCACAAATATCTCCAACCGTTTACATTAATAGAACTTAAATAAAGGACATTCAAAACTAATGAATCTATTTGGAACTATTTCTATGGATTTATGGTGACAAACAAGAGAAATTCGAATTTGATAGCAACTCTTAGTTGATGATGAGGCATCCCAGTCACTAACTGCATCCTTCCTTTGTGCGTTCTGCCCTAGAAATTCTGCAAACTTTGGGTCCAATGATACGCTTGTATATATCAATCCGTGATAGATATGTAAAACGTGAAAGAGGTTTTTGTAGATATGAATGTTTTTCAAATAAACCTCTCTAGGTTTCCCAAAATTTATCTCCAGTTGTTCACAATATTCTCTGCAACAAGATGTCAAAAACAGGACTTTGCACAAACTGAGCAATAGGCTGTGAATACATGCACTTATCTCCCTCTTGGTAATACCTGTGTCAAAAGTGAGAGAGGTTTTTGTAGAATGGCCTGTTAGGAACAACAACCTCTTCCATTTTTTCAAATACTTCTTGTATTAGCCACAATAGTGTCTGAAAAACTATGACTTAAATAGGAAATTTCTGAAGAATGTACCATTTTTGCTCTAATTTCATCTTTTAACCTTAAACTTCTTTTGAGTGTTTTTCACTTTTACTTTGGATAAAATTCATTGTAGCTGGTGAAAGTATTTTCATCTTTGTTTAATCCTCAATGTCTTCATGTTTACTTTTACTGTTTACTGTTTACTTTTTACTTTTACCGCTCTGTTTTTCATTTGTCTTCACTTTGTCATGAATTTGTATGTTTTGTTTTGTAATTGTCTTCCCTACGGTTTATCTTCATGCTAGTTGATTTATTGGACTTGGCCTTCAATCTGATACTCTTTAACCCTGAGACACTTTGACTGTTCTTTAATGTGTCCTTTTTCCTTCCATCTCTATTTGAATAGACTTGATAACAATCTTGGAGTAAATAGGTCTTATGACTAGTATTAAGATTGTTTATCCAAGGTTGCAGTCTTTTGATCATCTGTAAAATGAAACAAACTATTAGGAAAACATTGGTTTTGTGAGGGAGGTCAAAAAGGTTTGATTTGAGCTTGAGAGGTCTGTGGAGTGAGTCCAAAGTGCTTTTTGGGAGGTAAACCATGCTCGAATCAGTTAACAGAGGCTTCAGGTGGTGCAGATGGGTTACATAGGGTTTTACTGCACAATCAGGTGAAAACGAGAAAGCCTAGGGTTTTCATGTTTAAACAGGTAAATGGTTGGTATTGGCGGGTGAATGAAAATGACAATTGGTAGCAACTGAATGATGAGACATTTTGTCGTTTAGTAGAAGGCAGTAAGCGGTTTCTATCACACCACTTATGGGAGGCAAGTGGTATTGAGGGAGGGTCGCGCGATTCCATACACTGTGTGACACGTAGCACATGTAATATTCACGAAACCGCTCTCCATCGTGTGCTAAATGTCGACCAAAAGGATCGTGCGATATGCACGATGACCGTTGGATCTGTGGGAGCCGTTCGGATGGTTGTCAGGGAGATGAAGTGGTGGAAGGTTAAAGGAGGGCAAGCCTGATATAGTTTAAAGGAATTAATCATAGTGGGGGTGATGTAATTGGTTATAGAGTTATTAATTAGTCCAAATGACATAATTAATCCTCATTAAATGGTGGCGGGTTTAGGTTCTTAATTAACTACGGATTAGTTAATTAATCCCGTTTTATTGTTTGATTTACAATTATATTTAACCATCGGAGCGGGATATGTAATATTTGGGATTTTTAATAGTTTAAATAATACGGGAAAGGGTGAATTTTTGTGCGGGAGTTATATAATATAAGTTAATAGTTAATATGGTAATGTAATGAAAAAGTGCTAAGTAAAAAAAACATTAAAGTGTGTATTTTAAACTTAGGCTAAGGTGAAAAAGGGGTTTTATGGGGTATTATGTAATTTTCCTAAGTAAAATAGGATTTTACTTAGGAAAAGACTTATGAAAGTGAATGAATGGTTTATGATAGTTTTAAGTACTTAGGCTTTTTAAATTATTGGGCCGAGGGTCCGGTCCCTCTAGAAGTCAGAGAAATTCTCTGAGCTCCTCCAATTTAGCAAATACCTTAGTACTTAGGGGAAATTCGTGAATAATTAGGGAAAATGAGAAGGGAGTTAATTATGTTGACTTTGCTTTGGTTGAGATTCTTTCAATGTATTGTATGCCTTGGCCTTGTGATGAAAGTGATAGATTAACACATGTAGAGACATTATTCATCACATGTGATTCTGCAACATCAACTACCTGCCCTACCTACTTTAACCTAGCATTTTTTCTTCTTTATTTGGGTGCACTTAGACTGGCAAACCCTTATCAAATCTTCCTTTTCTTTTACATGTAGATATCTATCTAAGTCTACACTTATTACATCCAAGGGTTCAGGTTAAATTGTTGAGCTCCCTTTATTCACTCTACCTATCTACTTATCTGCCAAGTTTAAACAGTTTGGTCAGATTTTATTCTCTAAAACATAAAAATTCAAATTTGAACTAGCCAAGCTTAAGTTGTTTGATTGTTCATCAATTGTGGCATAAGTTAAAAAGCTGCACACAATTGTTTATTGTACAAGAGTAAAAAGTAGTGGCATTTAGGCTTGCACACTTTCCTTGGTTTTTCTTTTTGGTGGGGTTCATTTTCTTTCACTTTTTTGACCATCTTATTCTTTTTACCCTTTGATTTCTCTTTTAGGATATACCCTCTTTACATTTTTTAAATTTTATTTTTTTTTGACAATATGGAAAACCTTTGCAACAAGGAAAGGTATGAACATATTACATAGCTCATCAAGTCAACCATGAAATATGACACCTATTGGTATAGGAGCATAACAGTGACAACAAATATTGTATCAGATCTAGATCAAATCGTTAATCTGGAGCAACAACACTAGGTTTTCAAAAAGGTCTTAGTTGTAACAAAAATGTCAATAAGAGCCATATGAAATTGTAAAACAATACTGACATCTTGGTCATATATTCAACTATGGCAGTAAAGTATGAATCAACTTTGAAATATATGAGCCAAATATGTCACAATCTTGATTTGTAACAACAAAAATTGTAACAATAAATCAATGATTATAAAGATTTATTACAATGTTGTTACAGAAAAAAGGTGTTGACCACCAACAATCTAGTTTTCGATCATCACAATCATCCAATAATGCCCCAAATGGGTTTTCACCATTGAATATATATATTAACTAAGTAATTACCAGCACGGGAGGAATCTTCTCTGCCCTTCAAGGTTTGGACTTGCAATTGAGACAACATTCACAAATGAATCCTTAGAGGCAGGTTTATGAGGCAACCTGAGACGATGTCCATTCAATAGAAATGATACTTGAGAATTATCAATGGTTGTCCAATTTATAGTCCCATTTTCAAAGACTAATTCGACCTCATTAGGACCTAACCACATGGTTTGCAACTTGCCCTGAAAATCCTTAAATCTGGAATCATAGAGTAATACCTATTCACACTTTTTGAAAAAAAAATCTTTTTAATAAACCTATCATTCCATTTAGCATGTTATTGTTGACTTTTTTGTTTGTTGCACAACAACCATGTTCTTTTCCTCTAACTTATTCAGCTATATCATCCTTTGTTCTTGAGTTGTAGTCAAATTCAAATCTACTTCCAAGGCGGTCCTCAATGTTTTAATCTCAAACTCAATGGGGAATATGTGACTCTTACTAGAAACCAATTCATAATGGTAAAAACTTGAGGTATTTCTCCAAGTTTCCCTATAATCCCACAATATCTTAGGAAGTCTCTCCACCCAATATTACCTATGTCCTACCACAATTTTTGTAAGAACAATTTCAATTACTTTATTAGTACTTTCCACCTACCCATTTTCCTGAGGATGATAGGGTGATGTAACCTATAATGAACTCCATATTTTTTGACAATATCATAAATCAACCGAAAGGTGAATTGTGCTCTAGTATCTGTTACTATTTCCCTTGGCACTCCATATTGAGCAAAAATTTCTTAAAATAAGAAGTCTACAACAACATGATCAATTTCCCTAGTAAGTTCCATGACCTTGACCCACTTGGTTACAATTTTGTGTAAAGAAGAATGTAAACCTTTACTAAGATGGGGGGTCGATCAGTCCCATAAATTCTAATGCCTGTCTCTCAAAAGGTTCCAACACTAGCTGAGGTTGTAATGACATCTCATCTTATTGTATTAGTTGACCCATTATCTAGCAGATGCCACAATCCTAAACATACCTTTTTTCATATCAGAATATCAGGGGCAAAAAATAGCCCATATGCAGCACCTTATGGCCTATCTTCCTATCTACAAAATTCCCTCCATAGGGACCAAATTCTTGTTGATGTAATACATGGTGTGTGCTTTCTTTCCTTCTTGTTGTCCAATCACAACTCCAATGGATGTATCAGAAGAATTTGTAGATATGTGAAATTACATATTCCAATATGGTCTTGTCAATAGAAAAATTGTTGTTACACGTATCTTTAGTTCTGAAAAAGTATTGTTACACTTATCAATCCACCCAAACTCCTTAACTTTTGTTAACGGGGAAAATAATGGTAATGCAAATTTAGCAAATTTTTCTATAAATCGCCTATAATACCCTACTTTTCCTAGAAAATTGCATACCTCTTCTTGTGTTTTAGGAGTATGAACTTTTAATATTAACTCTATCTTTGTCGGATCCACTTGAATACTTGCAACAAAAATACAATGTCCTAAAACAATACCCTCAGTCATCATCATATGGAATTTCTTAGTGTTAAGATAAATATGGGTTTGAATGCAATGCTCAAAGTACTTTTTCAAGGGTTTTCAAGGCTTTATCAAATTCTCTTCCATAGGGTGTGAAATCATCTATAAAAAATTCTGGACAATCATTAACCATTCCAACAAAAATTCCCAATACAACTCGTTGAAAGGTTGCAGGTGCATAACACAACCCAAAAAGTAAAACCTTGTAAGTATAAGTACCTAGGGGCAAGTAAAGGTGGTTTGATCCCGGTCTTCAAGGGAAATCTGAATCTGATTATAACCATTGAACCCATCTAAGAAAGAAAAGAACTTATTATGAGACAAGTATCTAGGACCTGATCAATAAAATGTAATGGAAAATGGTCCTTTTGAGTGGCTTTCTTTAACTCCCAATAGTCTACACATATTCTCCACTTCCCATTTTTGTTAGGGAACAACTAATGGAGATACCCACTTAATGTTTGAAATAAGATAGATGAAATTTGTAATTAGAAATTTTTGGAGTTCTTCTTTTACAACACCTTTCAAAGTCAGATTCATTTTACGTTGAGGTTGTCTAACAGTTCAGGATCCTTCCTTTAAATAAATATAATGTGTACATAAAGTAGGATTAATTCCATTCATGTCCTTATAACCCCATGTAAAAATTTCCATGTATTTTATGAGTAACAACAAATAAATTAGTATTGAGTAACAACAGATAAATTAGGATTAATGTTAAGGGTTTTTCGAGGCTCAATTTCTACTGGTACACTTTTAAGACCAGAGGTAGTAGGTATATCATGTGTAACAGTTTCATCAAAAAGTTATTCCTTGTCAAGCTTATTTATTGCAATGTTTAACAACTGGAATGTACAAGGTGTAACAACAAAGGGGTCGCTAATAAAATTATTGATGACATCGTCTTGAATCTCACTTTTAAATTGTAAAGATTTACTTATAGTGAGTAATGGATGAGCATCCATTTCTTCTAACTCAAATTCCAAGTCTAAAGGGTTTTCAGGTTTAAAACTTGGCTTAGCAGGAGGATATAGAGCAAGTTTCTTTGTAATATACCCATTTGAAATAGTCATACATCTAGACCTACATCCTATATAAGTATCAACAATTTCAATCCATGGTCTTCCTAAAATCAAAGGGTGTCCACCCAAACATGTTTTAGGATGAAGCACCATGAAGTTTACTATCCATTCCGAGAGTCAACCAAAATGGTAGGAGTTCGTCTTAAATTACTAAGCCTAAGTAGTTCCACTACTTCCTTAGTCATTACATTGATGGAAACTCCCAAAATGATCAAAGTATTAGGAAGAGTTATTCCACCAATATTTACAATCAGTATGGGGTTCCCAGGGTCCTCATACTAGGTAGGCACACAATTTCCCAATATTAAATCAGACAATTTACCAATAACATGCACAGTAGGAGGGTCTCGAGATTTTGTACCTCGATTTTTGACACATAGCTCCTTTTTAGCATAAAAAGGGACATCTTGAATTGCTTGAAGCAAAGGAAAACAAAATCTAATGTGTGGAAGTCCAAGAGTCATATGTGGAATATGAAAAGTCACTTAGTCATATATGGACAAAATATCTTTAGGAGAAGTCCAAAAGTCCTTAGAAGTTCAAGAGTTGTTTAGAAGTCCAAAGGACACATTATAATTCCAAGATTCATGAGTATAATTCAAGATTCATGAGGATATGAAAGTTCATTCCCTTATTATAAAAGCAACCTCATAACTCAAGCAAGAAGCTTTTGGAGGCTTAGGCTTTAGATAGCTAATCTTGACTTCTCTACTTGGCATAGGAGAGAAAAGTATTCTTTGGAGAAGTAAGAAGTGACTTAATGTTCCACTACTGGAACTAGTGCCTCATCATTGTAATTGTGTACTTGGATATCTCACCTAATTGAAATTCAATGAGCCAACACATTTTCATTAATGTATCGCAAATGTTTTATGACTACTCTTGGGATGTTTACGGTATATGTTGTGTTCATATGTACTGGAGAAATTAAACTATTTTGGTGTCTTTGATACTTATCTTGTTGAGTGTATGTTGTATTTTCTTTACAATCTTTATGTGAACTATTTCACTAATGAATCTTTTTATGCTCTCATGTGTCTATTGTAGGTTTTAACTCCGTAGAGAAATTACCTGCATACGAATTCTAAAACACATAAAATAAAAATACAAGAGCATAACACATAAAACACATATACACAGAGATTTTCCCCCGGATCCCAAAACTAGGACTACCAGCTTGATTTTTCATTATATTCCTTTCAAATACATATTTATACATGCCGAAGCATCCAATACCATGGACTAAAAACCATCACGTACAAAAAACATGTGCAAAAATCATGCACAAAACCATAGGTGGGTCCACCCAACCTAACATAGGTTCCAAAACCAAAAACATTTGGGGCGCTACCCCGGACCCCATAAAGTGGGGTTACGGGTACGCCTCAAACCCCCTGTGACCCCCCCTACACAATCGGCGCAAAGAAGGGGGGCTCCATCCCCCTTCTAACCCCCCGGTTAACTACGTGGGCTAGTCGTGGAAAGAATATAACACAACCCAACATTCTCCCACTTGTTTTCTTTCCACAGGGGGCCACAAGAGAGCTTAGTCATTTTTCCAGCCCTAAAACACCCATTGTCTCTCTACACCAAGAGAACTTCACAGAGCTCACATATTTTGTCAATGCATCTACAGTATTCTTCAAAGTTTCCATCTTTACCAACAACACATTTTTGTCTTCTATCATATCCCTCACAAAGTGATACTGAACATCAATGTGCTTTGTCTTTGAATGATATGCGGGGTTCTTTGCCAAGAAAATTTCACTTTGGCTATCACAGTCTATCCTTGTAGCTCCCTGTACTAACCCCATACTTGAACACAATGTCTACAACCAAACTGCTTCCTTGCTTGCATGAGTGGCTGCCATGTATTCTACCTCTGTAATTGATAGTGCCACTGCATATTGTTTCTTACTCATCCAACTGACTGCACCTCCAAATAAGTTAAACACATACCCACATGTAGATCTTCTTTGATCCAAATCTCTAACCCAATCTGCATCAACAAAGACACGAATATCCAACATTCTGTCCAATCCTGATCTTCCTTGGTAGCACAAACCATAATCACTAATGCCACGCAAATACCTGAAAACCTACTTCATTGTTGTCTAGTGCTCCTTCCCTGGTTTTGACATAAACCTGCTCAATACTCCCACTGCATGTGCAATGTCTAGTCTAGTACAGACCATTGCATACATC